>JAPTYQ010051254.1:0-10396 GCA_029814465.1 Ostorhinchus cyanosoma
CCCCCCCCCCCCCCCCCCCCCCCCCCCCCCCCCCCCCCCCCCCCCCCCCCGCGGGAGCCATGGCAACATCAGGGCCGCGCTATGCTACATTAAAGAGCAGAGCTAGCTCGCCATATGGGAGGGCTACTGCTATCAAAGCTAATAGCTATGTGCTATGTTAGCTTAATGCACACACATACACACACAAAGGAGTTGAGGCTGATATAAAACCAACTTTATTCATGTGTGTTTTAGCTGAGTGTTGCCCATACCGATCAGATGTGTGTGAACATTAAACACACACACACACTGAGGCGGCAGCTGGTGCAGTGAAAAGCCTCCCGGTACAAAGGAATTTAATAAGAGAACAGCTGAATGAGACGCAGACACACAGGCGTCGTACTCTACCCGTCTACCTGCTCACCTGTCTGCCTGTTTAAACTCACCTGTAGTATCTGAGGGCGCAGCGGCGCTTTTACATTTGACTAAATAAAAACAACAACCACTAGCCTCAGTGTTTAATATTATTCACATAGTTAAACTTTAATTTAAATTACACATTTAATACGGCAGAGGGATGGAAGTGACACGTTCCCCACAATAGACAATGACTCTTTGTTGAAAACTTCATAATATTATGGAATCGGCGTGTTTTCCTTGACATAAATAGATATTTCCAGAACAGTATGAAGCAGAAAGGGCAAAAATCAGTGCATAAAAAACCACCAGGATGCATGAAACACGTGTAGAAGGGAACAAACAACTAATAACATGCACAAAAACAACCTTAAACATTAGTTCCAGTTCGTAAAGTGCAGACAAAAGAACAATAAAAACCACAGGATTCAGTGATTAAATACATGAATTCAGGTCAAGTTAGTTTCCTGATGGGATGTTTTTACAAATTCTCTGTTAGACGTTTTCAGATGGTGTTTGTGCTTTTTGAGACATTTTCCTCAGAGTGAAATCTGTCCTCCCTTATCTACAGTGTTAAATTTCTACTCTACTCCTGCCTCATTCACACTGATGTAACTATTGAACAAAATGGATGGTTTTTCTTCTACTTTTTATCCTCTCGTCCACATTTAAACACTGTTTTAGCTCAAACTAAGATTAGGCAAAGCTTTGATTATAAACTCCCATTTTCCTGATGTTTATGTCTTTGTGTAATGAAGCTGCACCAGAGACATTAAATCCAGGTGTTTAAACCAGTGTTTGACCTGCAGTAGATGGAGGTCAGCGCCGATACCATATGAGCCAGTCCACATCATGTAGAGAATACACTTGAGGTAACACAGGTTTAAACTGAACACCTTCATGACAGATTAAAGCCTCTGTGTCCGCTACGTCCAGTCTTATCTACAGTGTCCACAGGTTGGACGGTTTGGACACGTTAGGAGTCGATTTTGCGTTGTTAAGTGGACAGAATTTCAGTAAATATACGATATAATTTAATAATGACATGCATCGCAGAAGCAAACGATATCCTTTTTTGTCTGGGTGTATTTCTCTGTCAGCTTTAGTTCCTTATACAGTTTTTCATCCCCTAAAGTGCTGATTTTCCTGTAAAAACAAACAAAAAAACCTAAATAATGAAGTGTGTCTCCATGGTCAGTTTAAATTCTCCTTAAGATAAAAACACTCTTTAAAACCTTCAGATTTGCTTTAAAATACATCGTCTCCAATCTGAAACAGGCCCGTTTTTCTAGTTGACTTTTTAGACAAACGCATGATGAATTTATGCAAAATGTCGATTAAACGGTCTGAAGTTGTTAATCACTGGTAAAATGGGTTCAGCCTTTCACATGTACAGCAGGAGAATGACTTAAAAAAAAAACACCAGATTTATGAGTAAAACACTGACGTCTTCACTGCACAATGACTCTGCCTGTCATTTAGCTCCATGTAGTTGATCCTATTCATGTACTTTTATTGTGATAAGGTTTTAAATGCGTATTTCTGCTCATACTGGAGCGTCCTCACAGTGCACGTTCATACTTTAACTGAAATAAATAATCCAGATTCTTCCTCCACCTGTCTGTCGTCCTCAGTTTCTCTCCTCTTTTCTCTCCTGTTCCTGCCTTTGTCTGCCTGTTTCTCCGCCTGCAGCTGAAGATGAGACTGAAAATTAATTTGGGGGGTTTCATTAGATTCAGTTTTTGGCCCATTTCCCCGGGTTTGGTCCCTGAGCACGCACACCAAACTCTGCCCATTTCAGCTCTGGGATAAAGGGAATGAGGGGGGGAAACGGCGAAATGTGTGCGCTGTATTTTAATGATCGTAGGCCCGGAGGATTCATCGATACCTCTGTCTCCGACAACACCGTGAGCTCCACACATGCTCACGTCTCCAGTCGTTCAGTCTGGTGCTTTTCATCGATTATAGATTGAGTATTGATCGCGTAACTCACTGCAGAGGGAGGAGAGGAGCAGGTTTCTTTATGCTCGGCTGAATAAAACCTTCCTCCTCATCACTGATGCCTGGAGTGCCCTTGAGCAAGGCGCTGAACCCCCAGCTGCTGCTCTGGGACAGTACAGAGGATGTAACTGCTCAAATGAAATGATAAAGGTGGCTTTTTTCATGGTTTTGTCGCAATAATTTACAGGATTTATCGTGCACATTTTCCTGTCATTGTTACTTTTGTCATTATTTCTCTGTTTGGATCCATAGAAGCACATTTAACATTTCATTAGAAACTGTTTTTATTAAAAGATCAAAATGAAATTGTCACTGTTGTACTAGGTTTAGCTGATGAAGAGGCGCTTTCACAATCGAACTCAAACTGTTGGTATGATATATGATATATAAAATATTCAGCAGATATAGTTTTTATGGTGGATGTTGCATCTCAGTCTCTTATTTTTTCAATATATTGATTGATTGCAGGGAACATTTCAGACTCAGTGTCCTTAAAATGTCATTAAATGGTGCAGAATAGTTGGTTTGTTACGTGTTTTCTCATGTGGAGACGATTGTGTGCTTTTATTTATTTATTTTTAGAGTTTGGTTGATTTCAACAGTATTTCACCCTAAGTTTTCTATGTATTGGTTGATTGATTTCCTTCTTCTATCGTCATATACCCTTCATAATAAATTCAGCTTCCAGTCAGCGTATTGATCGATAGGTCAGTGTTTTTATTATTCATGTCTGCAACAAAATCTGTCAAACCTTTGGCTCATTATACACATGGAACCTCCAGTGTCAAACACATCACCTTTTTCTTATTTTATGGATAAAAACTTCCTTAAAAGCACAGGGTGGCTTTAGGTTTGCACTCTGACGGTGTCTTTTTTTTTTTTTTTTTACATTTACAGGTTTTATGGCTTAAACTCTGCATATAATTTAACAAACAGCTGGCCTTTTAACAGTATTTCACTTTTCTGTTTATCTATATTCCATTTATCTGCACTTACAGCACACTTTTCCTGTTCAGGTACATATTTGACCTCCTAATTACAAACATATTGAGGATTTGTCTGTAAAATGTGGTTGTTTTTTGTTAAATCATGAGATAATTGTGTCTGTGAGTTTATTTGGTGGTTTAATTCCAGTCTTTGAATCGATCGATAAGTCAGCTGTTTGTTTTAAATGTGTTGGATCTTTTGACTCCTTATTCTCATGCAAATCCTGCTGTTGCACGCAGACTTTTAAAAATGATTTTGTCAATAAAAGTGTCGGCTTTCCGTAAAACCTCAGGAGTTTGAGCTGGTCTGGTTTCATCCTGATCTCAGTATTTTTACAGCCTTCACTCAAACCTTTCTCTGATCGAATGATTGGTGATGTAATCGGCTGCTCTGTGACACTAACCTTCAGGTACCAATTTAACCTTTTTATATGAAACATCTTGAGGTTCCTCGTCTCATCAGGACATTCTAGTTTGGTTGGTGGATTGTCATGGTTCTAGTTCTAGATCTATCAAGCCTTTGATTAGATTTACTTAAATGAATGGATGTTACACAGTTCAACTCACTCTTTAAACGTCTCATGAATCCAAACTTTGACTAAAACTGCAATAGAAATGATTTGTTGATGGGTTTTAACTTTATCTGTTTCTACAGCGTTCACTTTAACTTTTCTGTGCAATGATTGATTGATTAGTGATTTAATTTGTGTATTATTTCTGTAAAGTATCTATTAGTAACTATAATGCTGACACGTGCTTTCCCTTTTTTTATTGGAAATATTTTTAGATTTCTATGAGAAACTTTGAGTCCTGTTTTTTCTTATTAATGGATGCATTGATCAGCCAGCTGATTGTCTTGAGAGTTTCTGTGTTTAATCCTTGCATCATAATCTATCTTGCATAATGTTTGCTAAGTCCTTCCAGTCATCACACAGATCATGACTTCCCTCAAACATCTTGCGGTTTTTGTAACTGTTTGAGTGAAACTGCTAAAAGGAGCAGATCTGTGGGAGCTGTCGTGTCTTGTTAGAACAGAAACAGACTACACTTGTGGTGAATGAAACCTGCTGCAGGTTTGTTTCTGCTGACCTTCCTGCGCTCACACTCACGCCTTCGCCTCTGTTCTCTGTTCTCGTTTTCTTTCTTAAACACGCGGCTCGGTCCGGTTCAATATTCCCTCTGTCCAATCTCACCTGCTGTCACCTGCTTTCTGCTTTTTACACTTCAAAGAATGTATTTTTTTCTCAGAAATCTTGCGCGTCTCCCTACAGCGCTGCGCCTCGCTCGCTCTCGGACTCTCACCTCCTCAGGTAAATTGAGTTTTCAAGGTGAACGTCCCATTACAGGAGAAGGTTGACAAATTAATTTGGTGGGCGCCTTGTTGCAGTGTGGGTAGCGATAGTGACCGGCCTGTCAATTTGAGAAATGAGGTGTAGCTCAGCCAGCCAGATGGGAGAGAAATTGAACAGCACATTAGCTAATTACTTATGCAAATCAGCGCCAGTCGCTGCACCTTAACTTAAGCAGGCTGGATGACACTCGGGGAGGCTGCTGGAGAGTTTTAGCTAATGCTAATCCACACGCCCTCCCCTCCTCCTCCTTTCGGCCCCTCACCTGCTGCAGGAGCAAAATACCTGCAGCCGAGCAGAAAATAGATCACACCATGTGTAACAGATATGAGCTCGCCTCAGAGCAGGACACAAATACACTCTGCAAAAGTTTCTAAAAGCCTCAGAAGTTCTTTTTTTTTTTTTTTTTTCTATCACTTTGCACAAGTTCAGGGTGTGACAACAGATGTTTGTCTGAAACATTGGAACATTCTTCCTCTGGAGAAAACACCTCTATTATGTTGCACTGATCTCAACTCGCAGCCGGAAAGACTAACCAAGACCAACTTCATACAAGAAATAAATCAGTTATTACTCCATAAATGTCATTATTGCATTGACTGTTACGCAAAGAGGCCGTGGGAGTGTCCTGCCTTAGGTTTGGTTGGGTTTAGACACACACAAAAATTCTTAGGTTTTAAAAAAAGTTTGAAGTTGAGGCTAAAATAAAGTTAAGACCAGTTTCCCTCCTGTCCATCCACAGTTACCTCTTTCTAAGATTCTTCTCTATTTAATGACACCACTTTCATTTTTAACAGTATTTATTATTACTTATTCTGCAAACCGACGTTCTGACCTCCTTCATAAATAAGATTCAGGTGAACTTTATTAATGCCTAAATTCACATGTCCTTCAGTTTAAGAAAAGAAAAATCAAATTAAAACAAATAATTCAGAGTCATCAACAGAAAAATCAACCCATGTTGCTGTTTTTCCTGCCAAGCTTGACCTGCCTCCGGAATATTCACTCCTCTTGAGTCTATCTTATAAATCTCACATATACTTGAGAAATATTGATGATCTAAATGGGAAAAAATGCTTCAAGCAAAGAGCTGTTCAGACAAACCAAACAGATGAAATTAAAACCCAATGGAAAGGTGTGAAGGCTGCTGGTTTAAAGACCCAGAGTCCAACAGTTTCTATCTGATCAGACCCTTCACAGCAGATGGAACCACTTTGAACGTATCTATGAAGGTCTGCAGTGTTTAAGGGCTTGGATGTTTTCAGGCGTCAGATCATTTTATGCAGCATCATGTAAAACAGTTCAGTGGAATCAGAATATCAATCAATTTGTCTAAATACTCTACATTGTTGACTCTGGGAGACAAAAACTGGACAAATCAGAGCTTTGAGGAAGCAGACGTTATGTTTAATGGCATCATTGGAATAATTCATCTAATGATGCCACAGTAATGTCCTTCCTGGTCACCTACTACAGAAGGAAGGGAGTTTTTTCAATCATGCTGCAAAAAGAAACCTCTTCTCTGATATTTCCATCAGATAAGACTCCTTAGAACAGATGGAACCACTTTATCAATAAAGGTTTATTCTGATCAAATCCTCCACAGCTTGTAAATGCAGGTATTATCAGATCACTTTACTTATTTAATTGCATTTTTATCTGTTCCACTCATGCAGATAAACACCAGCAGTAAAAAAACGGAGTCAGTCGCAACTAAAACATAACCCTTTTGCACATGTAGTGACCACAAACAAACAGGAAGAAGAAAACTATGTTTGTTGCATTTGGCTTAAATGAACATACATGTAGATCTGTTGGTTTTACACTTAAAGGATCAAAAACACAGAAATTAAAACTAGTCAAATACTTACACTTTATGTTCTTTTAGTTTCTAGTTTTAATTTGAAGTAGACTGTTTAGGCATACTTTACCTTCTGTGATAAAACATTTTCTAACATTTCTTTTTTGCTAATCCTCTCTTTATTGTCTTTATACGACACTAATAACATCAGGTGTTTAAATAAATCTTTAATTCAATCAGTAAACCGTGTAGTTTTATTAGTAGTTATCCTTGAGTTATTTATATTGGTCAAATCATTTCTTTAAGTTTGATCGTTTCACTTCAACCACACCTTTTAAATTAGTATTTAATTTAAATCGGAATAAACATCATCCACAGCTCGTTATTTATCTGAAAACAAAACAGAAAAGCGTGAACCTGAAGGAGTTTAAATAAGACACGTGCAGTCTCTGCTCCATTAGTTTATTAAGATTCCTTCATTGACCATCAGGAGCCTCCTGTGAAGCTGATCCCTCCCCATCTGCAGACCAGCCGCCTCCTCTTCCTCCTCCTCCTCCTCCTCCTCCTCTTCCTCCTCCGGCCTGAGACTCGGTGGCCAGGTGTTCATTTAACGCCTAACGGCGGCTCGGTAAGGACGCCCCTGAGCCAGCTTCACGCCACCGCCAGCCGAGCGAACACTACTCTCTGCCAAAACTCCCCTTTCTCCCATAAACCCCTGCTTCTCCCCCACCCTCCCCCTTCTCCTCCTCCTCCCTCCATCCTTTTCTTTCCTTCCCTCGTTCTATTGTTTAAACTCGGCTGAATGTTAACCTTCCTCTGCTGGTGATAAACTCTGCAGCTGGACACTAAAGTACGGTGGCCCTGAAGGACATAAATGAGATCACAAACCTTAAAGTAACAGTAAGATGTCGAAAAAACAGAACGACCAAAAACTATTTATGGAATTAACAGGGAGGAGAAGACGCTTTAAAACTGGATAAACCCATATATGATCATAGAGTTCATATAGTTTCAGAATGTTGATTTGGTTTTAGTTTTATTGAGTCTTTCAGTTTGGTTTTTATGGTTCTTTAGTTTTTATCAGTGTGTACATGTTATATTGTACAGGGTTTCCCAAAAAAAGATGAGATGTCCATATCGGAGCGACTACATGGTCAAGATAAATTATACTTAATAGGATTTATTTTGGACAATAAATGTTTTTTCCTACAAATTTCAAATGAAAATTCTGGGGGATGGTCATTTTCTAATGTTCCAAAGTTCTTACAAATGTTCAATGTTCAGGTCGGCACTTTAGTTCCTTTTTTCCATCACAAACATTCTTCCTTTTGAAACTTCTTATTGCAAATTTGCTTTCCTATTGGTGCTTGTTTATGAAATTTTCTGACCAATTCAGGTTATGCATTAAGATTGAACAGAGTTTGTTCGTACTTCAGTTCACAGAACGCCCTTTCTGTTGTGGTAAACAGCACGTCTATTCCTGAAAGCAGAACAATAAAAATCATTACATTTTTTGAGCAAAAAAAGCAAAAAGAATTTTAACCAAATTATTTGGTGATGAAATTATGTCTGGTTTTTTTTGTGACTCCCTGTATTTTAAGGAAATAATCGATTTGATTTGAGGTTTTCTTTTGTAGTTATGGTGAAACTGATTTATAGAAGCTGAAAAATGTCTGATGGAAAAAAAATCCAAGACATTGAACATGAGGAACAAAATAAAACCAAACCTGCTACTTTTTACTTTGTTTTAGTTATTTTTGAATATGTTGTAGTTTTTTTTTTAATAGTTTTCTTCTTTGTTTTTCCTTGTAGTCAGGGTTCGTGTTTGGATCATCCTCACTGGATGTAGTTTAATCCACATCTTTTCTGCAGAAGGAGCTGGATTCATCGTTTTTTGAGCAAGAAGGAAAATATTGCATGGTTTCATTGTTGCTGTTATGAAGAGTTTTGCTCCTGCTCAGGGAGGCTTCCACCTCCGTCAAACTCTGTTCCATGTTTGGATGAATCTCAGGTTATGGAACACAGTGAATTTGGTACCGTTTGTATAAGTATAGTTAGTCCCACTGTAATGTTTTTAACCAGGGCCACGAACAGGTCCATAAGTATTTGGACAATGACAGTTTTTTTTTATTTTAGCCTCTGGTTACAAAACCACCGCAGAGGATTCAAGGGGTTTAACAAATATATTCTATTGACTGTTAAAGAATTACAACCCTTTTTACACAGTGTCCCTTCATTTTCAGAGGCTGGAAAGTAAACGGACAAACTAAGATCATTAAATGAATCGGATATCTAATTACTTTTGAGCCTCTGAAAATGAAGGAACGTTGTATTAAAATGGTTGAGATTCTTAAATAGTTAAAGCAATTTTTTTATTAAACATCTTGAATTAAAGCAGAAAAATCCACATTTCACATCTTGATTGTTTCATACTTTTGGATCTGACTAATAATGGGATAAGTTCATTTGATAAAGTAGGAACAGAGTAATTTAACTTAACTGTCATTTCCTTCAACTATTCGAACTCTTAAAATCCTGTAAAATCCTGCACATCGGATCAGGATGGAAGCGCCTCCACTCATGAAAACCCCTGTATTTGTCACATCCCCAGTAGGTAAAGGCCTTTAAGCCGCAGATTGAATTTTCTCAGCTTCATGATCGTGAACTTCTACCTGTTGTTATTCGAGCTGAGACAGAACCTGAAGCTCTGGGACTGGACTCGTGTCAGGGAAAACCTCCTCCCTTTGACTTTGCGCCACAGAAGCAGATGTTTTCCAACATGGCTGATCATCTTTTGGAGATTCTGTCACTCATGACAAACATGGACGGGGCTTTTATGGCAGGAACCAGGGGATTTAAGGTGGATTTGTGGAGTTCGACTTCCTCTTACCGCTGTTCTCTTCATTACGTTGCAGTTTCCTTTTTTGTTTTTTAGTAGTTTATTGATGACTTTGAGTTTTGCTCTTGACACGTCGTTCTTCAGACTGAACATGTGGTCACAGGTCAGCTGGGTTTCACTGGTTTTATTGGGAAGGGGTGGGAGGTCCTCATCTCATACCCTCCCAGCATGCACCGGGGCTTTACGGTGGGGCTTAGTGTTGTGGACGTGGTCCGTCTTCCTAATCACGCCTCGGTAATCCAACCTGTCAGAAGCAGCCCTGATACTCCAATCAAAGACCCCTAGATCCACCACCGCTGCCGCCGCTGCTGCTGCTGCTCAGCCACTCTTTAATTAGCTAATCTAGGCCCCTGCTGGAGGATGCTGGGAAAAAAAAGATGGAGCAAGGAGAGAGAGGAAGATGGAGCAGTTGGAGCTCCTCTTCTGGTTCCTCTAGAGGTTTGATGTCCGTTAAAATCCGAGCCGGGGGCATCGGGCCACCTAGTTTGGATAGCAGGTGTGTGTTTGTGTTTGTGTGTGCGTATAGGAAGTGTGAATGATAGACTCTCCTCACTGTGTGTGTGTGGGTGTAAATACAAGCATTGATCTATTGATCGGTGTTGGTGTGGCCCCCTGAGCGCCGGCAGGCTTAACTGTTATTACTGCTGTGGCTGTTTAGCCGTCAGTCATTAATTAATGCACTCGCACTGTTAGCGCTCTCCACCTGTCAGTCACACACACACACACACAGCTGTGAGTGATAACCACTCAATGTCGAGCCGAGTGTTTGATTTGTGGCTGTTGACGTTAATGAAGTGTGTGTCGCTGAGAGCTGAAGGCCGGTCTGATCTGCACTACATCTGTCTGTCTGTCTGTCTGTCTGTCTGCCTGCCTGCCTGCCTGCCTGCCTGTCTGTCTGTCTGTCTGTCTGCCTGCCTGCCTGCCTGTCTGTCTGTCTGTCTGTCTGTCTGCCTGCCTGCCTGCC
>JAPTYQ010051305.1:0-10394 GCA_029814465.1 Ostorhinchus cyanosoma
ATAGGGTGTATAAAAAAAAGTAGACTCTCCGAAAAGTAGCCACCAAATTTACAATTGAACATTTTCATTAAATTTTTTTGTTTGCATATGTTGCTGAGGCGTGATGGGTACTAGCCCAGTCTCAGTTGAGCGGAGGGTGTGGGAGGGGCTGTATTCTTGGAGGAGGTCGCGTAGGTAGGTGGGGGCAAGGTGATAGAGAGCTTTGTATGTGAGGAGGAAGATTTTGTACTGGATGCAGTATTGAACCGGGAGCCAGTGAAGCTGGATGAGAATGGGGGTAATGTGGTCAGATGATTTAGTGCGGGTGATGATTCAGGTGGCCAAGTTCTGAATAATTAGCAGTCTGTTGATGAGTTTGGTGGGGAGTCCAGTGAGGAGGGCGTTGCAATAGTCAATGCGGGAAGTGAAAAATGAATGAACCAGGATTTCGGTGCTAGATTGGGACAGTGATGGGCGGAGTCTGGAGATGTTGCAGAGATGGAAGAAGTCGGTCCGGGTGATGTTTTGAATGTGAGCTGTGGGTGTGACTTGATGAGGGTGGATTTGGAGCCAATGGGCAGTGCCTCGGTTTTATTGCCATTTAGTTTGAGGAAGTTCCTGCTCATCCTCTGGATATCTTCCAGACAGGTGATAAGGGTGGTGGGAGGGATGGCATAGGTGGGTTTGGAGGAGATGTATACCTGTAGGTCATCAGCGTAGCAGTGAAAGTGGATCCCATGTTGATGGACGAGTGTGCCCAGGAGAAGAAGGTAGATGAAGAGTGGACCCAAAACTGATACCTAGACTTGTGATCTCTTAGTTGCACAAATTGTCTGCGTTCCGTGAGGTAAGATGTGAACCAGCAAAGCGCAGCACCAGTGATCCCAATCCCAGCCAGGCGGTCCAGGAGTAGTGAGTGGGAGATGGTGTCGAATGTGCTGAGGTCGAGGAGGATGAGAATGGTAAGTAGTTGTCACGGAGGAGGTCATTGGTGATTTTGGCCAGTGCTGTTTCTATGCTGTGTTTTGGACGGAGACTGGATTGGAAGGTTTCATGAAATTGTTTCTATTGAGGTGGAACTGTAATTGTTTGGCAACCACCCTTTCAAGTGTTTTGGAGATGAAGGAAAGGTTGGAGGTTGGCCGATAAAGGTTTAGGTCGGTTAAGTCGGCACCAGGTTTTTTCGGGATGGGTGTGATAGCAGCCAGTTTGAGAGTGGGAGGTACAGTTCCAGTGGTGAGGGAGGAGTTAATTATTTTGGTGATCATGAGGCAAATGGATGGCAGGCAGGCTTTGACGAGAGAGGTGGGTAGAGGATCAAGCTGACAGGTGGTGGTTTTGGCTTTGCGGATGAGTTCAGACACAGTATGTTCTGTTACTGGCGTGAAGGTTGAAAGAGAACTAATGAGAGGTAGGCTGGTGGTGATCATCCAGGATGGATTGTTTGAAGAGGTGCGGGATGAGGCCAGTTGTTGGTGAATGGTGTTGATTTTAGAGCTGAAGAAGTCCAGGAAAGCAGTGCTCTGATCAGTGGAAGTGTCTGAAGGGAGGGTTTGAGGAGGCTGAAGTAGGTGGTTGACTGTTGAAAAGAGGACTCTGTTGTTACCTGTACCAGTGTTGATGAGGTTGGAGTAGTAGGAAGATTTGGCAGTGGTAAGGGCGTTCTTGGAGTGATGAGGTGGTCTGAGTACATTTGGCTGTGTACAGTGAGTCTGGTCTTTGTGCACAGTCACTCCAGTCGATGGCCTTTGGCTTTGAGCCTGCGAAGGTCAGGGGTCAACCAGGGAGCAGTGTGAGTGAATGAGACTGAGTGGGCTTTCAGAGGAGCCAGGGTGGTGAGGGAGGAGGAGAAACAGTTGTTGTAATGAGTCACCAGGTCAGCAGGGGAGGAAGCTGGGGGAGGGCTGGGATAGGAGCTGGAACAGTCTTCAACTGTGATGCAAAATGTGAATTTTGGTTTTTCTCCACTGCGATACTCAACTTAACCCTTTGTTTCCTCCTATTTGCACTGGGGCAGTGGGTGGATGCCTCCTTATTCAAGTTATGACTTGTCCCTGTCACCTTGTACTTGTTGACATTTTTAAAAACCGTTGCCCGCAAAGGACACCAAACACTTTTAAATCACTGATGGAAACACCTAAGAACTTCTGCCACACTTTGGGTACCATGATATTCGTTCACCATCAATGCACGCTGTTGTGGTGTAAACTGTGGACCAACCATCTTGCAAATCTGTGAAGTCAATGGCCCCGCCCAGTTTTTATCCATAGCTGAATGAAAGGAGTTCTGTAAAAACATCAGAAGTTTGAAGCCCACGTTCTGATGTAACTACCTGAGCTCTAAACACTATCACTGTTCATCAGGTGGAAAGAATTTGTGTTTGTCATTTTTCTTGTTGGTCTGTGTTCTGTTGGTTACACAACCAATCTGACCCCAGTCTGGGACCTGGTACAGGTGATTAGGTGGAAAAACAGGCCACGCCCCTCTGGCATGTTGGATGCATCCCTGTGTACATGTCCAAGCACATGAAAAGCTGTGCACTGCAACAGTGTAAAAGGAGGAAACAAAGTTTGAACATGTGACACATAAACAGTACCACGGTGCTTCAGTTTGAACATGTGACACATAAACAGTACCACAGCGCTTCAGTTTGAACATGTGACACATAAACAGTACCACAGCGCTTCAGTTTGAACATGTGACGCGGAAGTTGACAGTAAATACAGGTGAATCCACATGATAACAGCCCATAATACTACACCAGGGTCAGTCCAGGACTTTAGTGACCGACGTAAAAATTCAGACGAGAGACAACACGAAACGGGTGAGTTTATCAGTGACTGAGCTGCAGAAGGTGCCCCGCTATGATGTCCAGGTACTGGAAAGTCAGTACTATCCTGGAATGGAAACCGTCTCCAGGAATAGTACCTGGTACCAGAGTCGAGCCGGTTCCACGTAATGGAAACGCCGCAATAGATGCTGCTCTTCACAGACGCCAAAACTTCGTTTCCTCCAGTATTCCTCGTGCACACACCAGTAGCTGTAGCATGTATGCACCGTTTTTCGGCTTGTAACTGTAAACTGCAGAAATGCAATCTATTACGCATTAAAACAGCATTAACAGTCAATCAAATGATTAAGTTGTTTTTAAAGCATCCAGGAAAAACGGACAACCGACTCCACCCACACCTTCCTGACGTCACACTGGGCGTGGCCATCAAACTGACAGAACAGGTCTGTTGCAAACAAGTCCAGCAAACACGGAGAAGGAAGACCAGATTAATCATCGAATTATTTCACCAATAAAAGTGTGTATGGACAACGCGCATGTCTCAAACCCCAGGTACGAAACGTTCGGTGACTCATTTCAGTTTAGTTTTAGAAATTTTCACGAGTGTATTAATAGTTTTAGTTCCACTTTCACCGTAATGAACAGACTAGTTAAGGCACGCGCGCAGGTCTGGACGAAGAAAACATGGAATTAGTTTGGTTTATCATTAGTATGTTTTTTTTTTGGGGGGGGTCTGTCTCATGCGCGAGATTTTTTTTCCCCAAAATAATGAGTGGTTAAAAAAAATATGTTTTCTGGGTTTTGTAAACGACCCTTCAAAAAAGGTTCGGTACAGCCGCTAATGGCGTTTTCATTGGTACCATTACGAAAAAGGACCTGGAATCTGGTACCCGGGACAACTTTTTTGGTATCAATCCGCCCAAGTTCCAAGCCATACTGAAACGTGACGTCACTGCAGACTAGACTGAAAACTGACTGAACTGACTTCTCTGAATGCTTTTAAATCCAAACTCAAACTACTACAGATTAACTCAGCGACTTGCACCATAGTTTGACGTGTCCTGTAAATTATTGTATATTTTAACTGTATGTTGTAAGTGTGTATTTTTGTATTGTTATTATTGTATTTTATGCTGCCTCTTGGCCAGGGCTCCCTTGGCAAAGAGGTCCTTAATCTCAATGGGTCTTTTCCTGGTTAAATAAAGGTTAAATAAAATAAAGTGGGATTTATGGCTCGTTGGAGGGAGCCGGATCTTTGGAATTCGTTCATTTCAAAGAGCCATTGAAAAGACTGGCTCATTTGGCTCCTTCTTATATAATTCACTTTTAAGAAGCTAGCCTGGGGTTAATTCATTTTATCCTGGAAATAATCAGGGAGGAATGATGGGCTGGAATCTGGATCAGAATAATTTCGAACTCGGATTTCCCACCAATATTTGAGTTTGAATTATTCTGAAATATTGATTATAGCTTCATTTAACATGTGTGGACAAGATTTTAAAGTCTGATATGGATTCATTGTAAATATTCCACGGCATTTACATGAAGGGAGTGTGCACAACATGTGACATTTGCATATGCACATGCTCTCTTCATCTGCTGATTCCGATGCAGTCACTTTTTTTTTTTTTTACTGAGGCACTGACGTGAAGGGAGCGTGTACAACTTATGCACAGTTGTTGCGCTCATTTCATATGCAATGCACAAGAGCTCCTCCCCATGCTCTCTGTGTCTCACTCAGTGGAGGAGTTTGTGTGATCATCTGTGTTAACCATGGGTGTGAACTCTGGGAGAGAGGAAAAAAAAGAACACCTCCCAACCTAACGCGACTTGAATCCCATCATTCATGTTAATGAGCTGGTCAAAAGACTCGGTTTGTTTGTGAACGTTACAACTTTACTGCAGACACTGATTAGTCAGACAGTTGCCTCTGTGACCTGCCGGTTTACAAAATACAGATGCAGAAGTTGACAGTAAATATAGCAGTACATTAATCCACATGATGACTGCCCAAAACTACACCATGGTCGGTCCAGGAGAACCAGTACTTGGTGACCAATGTAAAATTTCATACTAGACAATATGAAATGAGCAAGTTTATCAACAATTCCCTGAGCAGATGACATGAAAGTAACCGAGTCGAGTCGGTACCAGTGGAAACCTGGCATTATGCACGTTTACAGTGATACGGGCTCAACTTGACTCGACATTCCTGGATAGTGTTTCCGTTACAGGGTAGTACTGACTTTACAGTACCCGGACGTCATAGCGGGGTGGCACGTTACTTCTGTGTCGTCTGCTCAGGAAATTGTTATAAACTCACTCTTGGCATGTTGTCTGAATTTTTACGTCTGCCACCAAGGACTGAATCTCCAGGACCGACCATGGTGTAGTTTTGGGTTGTCATCATGTGGATTAATGTACCGCTATATTTACTGTCAACTTCTGCATCTGTATAATTTAAATGGGCGGGTCACTGACACAACTGTCTGACCAATCAGTGCAGGGTTTATACGTCACATTTTAGTATCACTTGGAACCTTGGCAGATTGATACCGAAAAACTAGTGCTGGGTACCAGATTCCAGTCCTTTTTCATAATGGAGACGCGGCCTAAGACAACTTGTACCAGTACTGCCAGGAAAATGTTCCGATTGAAACGAAATTTCGTGTACATATGTGCCACTCCTATTATTTCCCGGGGCACGAATTTGTGAAACATCGGTTGGTAGGGGAAGGTCCCGCCTTTCTTGCCTCTGATTGGCTAGAACGGCTCTTCTATTAAAAACTCAACATTAGCAAACTCTGAACTCACCAGAATTCTTATAGGATGATCTTACAAGCGCCATTTTTCAGAATTTTCTCCTCCTTTAACTGATGAATAATAACTTTAATGAGAGCTCAGCCTACAGTCACTCTCCTCCTAATGATCACATGGCCTCAGCTGGCAAACTGAACCAAACAGCACCAGGTTCAGCAGAAAAACTAAAATGACACCCACTGAGAATCACATTTGGACTAACGGTACCTTATCTTAAAAACTCTATAATTTGTGGTTGTAGTGGTTAAAGATCAACAGCCGGATAAGTCAAACTATTTAATTATAGGACTACAGGGTTTATGTGGGGTTGTAAAAGGCAGTAAATTAAAATAAGCCAAATTAAGGCCAGTAAAAAGTAGCAAACATCATCTGACGAGGTAGTACATTTTTGAACCCCCCTCCAACTGGGCCGATGTGTTTTTCATTCTTACGTGCAAGGCCTATCTCCTTGAATTACTAAAGTTGCGTGGATTTATTTTTATGTTGCGAGTAGGACCTGAGTGATAGGAAGTGGTGTACTGCACATGCGCATTGAATCAGTCTGTACCTGGCTGGCTTGCCGTCAAACCTAAGCGCAATGGGCAAATGTAAGTTCTCCAAACTCTGGCTCGAGGAAGAAAAGTTTAACCCATAAAGACCCAAGCATCCAGACTGAACCAAAACCATCTACTGGTGCAACTGTTTAATGCCTGTCGATCCACTAATCCTTGCAATACATGGAAATAATGTAAAATGCAGTTTGTTATCTTTTCATGGTCATCAGATACGACCTATTTGGACGTTCAGAGGCTCCATAGTGAATGTAGAAACACTGTGATCTTCTACAACATCAATTCACCAGTAAAACCCATGGAGTTGGATCAGTGGATGACAGTGGATGGACACACTTGGTTTATGTCCAGTTAATGATAGATTTAGCTTTTTCTTCAGTTTTCCCTTTTTTGATATAATTACCATCAACTTTTATCTGAGCGTCAATGAATATCTATATGATTAATCAATTAAATATAGGAAAATACCTGATTTTCACTGAAAAAAAATATAGAATTAAGAAGATAATATTATTAAAAAAATGGTGATAAATCACTAAGAAACGTTAAATATAGAGAAAAATCCATTTAGGAAGTAACACAAAAGTAACACTGGGTCTTTATGGGTTAAGGACGGGCTTAGGCCAGTAGTAGGCAGCAGCTGAGAGACTTTTTGCCATGTCTGTAAAAAGACAATAAATATGACCTGGATGGGGTGAAGGTGGTTAAATCACATATGGAGTCCAGTCGCCACCAAGCCAGGCTGTGGATACGAGGCACACAGCCACCGCTGTCGTCGTTCTGCACGGACACTACAGTCGTTTCTCCGCCCTCAGCCTTCACTGCTCCCTCAATCTGGCCTGCTCCCATCCCCCCCGCAGTCCACCACCAGTAGCTCTAGAATACAGGCGCTGTGCTCTACCAGTTCTACGCTGCAGGCCCAGGTACTGTGGGGTTTAGATTTAGCAGGAAAACACCACTTTTTAAAAACAAATGATGGCATAGGAGAACCGTTGAGCAAGATGTTCCCGGACTCCCAAATCGCCAACTTGTTCGCTTTGGCCAAGGACAAGACCAGCTACATGATCAAATTTGCCATTTCCCCCTATTTTAAGAGGCAACTGGTTGAGACCATAAATAATGCCGGACCTTACGTCCTTATGTTGATTATTATCTAAGTTTTTCCTCTTTTTTTTAAGGCCCTAATTTAACCATTTACGAATTTCCTTCAAATTCCAATGTGTAACTGTTCATTCTAAAGGTCCAGTCTGTCCTGTAATTATGACTTTTTGACATTGAGTAAAACCTGTAGACTAAGGCCTGTTGTGACATCTTGCTGAATCCAGCTCCTGTGGTCAAGTTCCCTCTTAAATGTAGCTCACTCACTTGCCCTAACACCTTATACACCTACAGAGCCTCTTTCTGACACACTCTCTGTCCTGGCCAGTTTTTGTGTCCAGTTTTGAAGTTAAATTATAAATATGTTGTGAAATTGTGAGGAAATATCTTATTAATTAGTTTTGGAAAGATATTTCATTACTTAACGCTTCACTTTACACTTTTTATGCTGCTACAGTTGAAACTTGAAGTCGTGCTGGAAGTAAAAAGGTAGTAAATTCAGCTTAAGAACCTCTGTATAAACCCTCAGCTACAGCTGAAAATCCAACAGAACAGTTGTTTAACATAAAAGTGTATACAAACGCTAACACAGACCAAAGAAAACAGAATTTACAACAGAAATGTCACTAATACAGAAAATACACTCGATAATTTAAAAGATAATGATATCTGATTGACTTAGCACTGGAGTTGCTAGATCAACAGAAATAGAAAGGAATGTGTTCTGACACCGCTACACTAAGTGTTTGGAACTATTAGCAAAATTTGATGTTTGCCCTGAAAAGCAAAACTGTTTTAACTCAGCCATTTTTCATCCTATCAAATCCAAACTTGACTTATTTGATGATAGTCCCACCCCAAACAAAATGACATAACAATACTGACTGATTGTTCCACCTATTGGTGGACAATGGAATTCACATCTAAGTCAGTATTGCATCAGTCTCATTCACGACAGATCTCCAGACTCCTGTATTCCCGAGTTTGTGACACTCCTTGACTATGACCCACCCAGAGTTGCAGAGGTGTGCGAGGGCCGGTCATAACTGTGCGCAGTTACTAGTTATTTAGTTTTAGTTTTAGTGGGAGTTTTTAAGGGAAAATGTTGATTTATAGAAGCTGAGAACGTGGGTTGTAAGAATGAAGGACATACAGAAATTTCACAAAAGCATCGATTGTCTGATAAAAGTAATTTGATGGTTGTTTTTAAAAAAAAAAAAAAAAAAATTTTTAGCATTATTTAGAGAAAATGGAAATGCCCTGTATCCACAGTTCTGTCATGGTTCTGTATATTTTTATTCAGATTTCCTTTAAGATTCAGTTGCTTGTTTTTACTTTTTAAGTTTTAAGAACGAGTCCGACACACTCCCTCTCTTCAACAGGGGCTCGCGGGACGGAGCTGGTCGCGCTTCCGCGGTGGCAGTACCAGAGTCAGTTACTCGCGGTTTATTTACCCAGCACTACTTGTAACGAGTAGAAATGTCTTTAAAATTAATAAACAACTGACGCTTAGCCTGGGGCGGGGGGGAAGGTAAAGTCTGGCAGGCCGCCAGGCTTATAATGCACTGGGGGAAACCCTGAGTGTTCCTCAATGCATTTTAAAGTGTTTTAAAGGTTTTAGTTTTTTTTACATTTATGACATTTATGTCTCATAATTTAAAACTATAGTCTATAAAACCTGATCTAGAAGGTTCATATAAATGACAGAGGCATCTAGTGAATGAGAAAAGGCCCAGGGCAGAATGTTCAAAACACAGCGTCCCATCCTCACACTGTTAGTGTTACTTTCTGTTTTGTGGGTCATGTGACTGCTGGACTCTGAGTTCTACGTGCTTTGGCTGATTCTCTTTCAGACTGAAGTTCTCACCATGAATGTGGATGAAGAGGACACAACTCCATCTGCAGCGTCTGGTCTTCCAACGGGGGTTTGTTTGTAAAGGATCCTCCAGGAGGCGTCTGTGAACCAGGACCTTCTGATCCACAGTGAGTCCATCACAGGGTTTTTATTTTCAGACTTTATTTAGTAACGAACAGTAGAGAGATAACACAAACTAAGGAAGGAGAAACCACTATATATAGATATATAGTAGGCCTGGGCGATATATCGATTTTATTAGGGATGCAACGGTACAGGGTGTCTACGGTTTGGTATGCATTGCAGTTCTCGAGTCACGATTCGTGGTTCGGTATGGTTCAGATGCAGAGCCTGGCTGTGCATCATAACAGAGCTGGAGCTGATGGAGAGCCTTCAGTAAATAGGTTTGTCCATTTCTAAATCATGTGCTTAGGCCTGAGCGATAAACTGAAAATTTACCGTTACCAAAATTTACTACAATATACCAACGTAATTTTGCCCATGTCGGTGAATTCAGTATTTTAATAAAAAACTAAGTCTTTTTCGTCTATTTAGACTCTGTGTGCTGGTGCACTATGTTCATTCCCCTTTAAGACGCTGTGCAGCGTATGCAGTCACGTGACTCCACCCATCCAGTCTGAACCAGAAGGAAACAGACGATGAGGAAGTGGCTGATGGTTCAAATGCAGAAGCAGCTGACACAGCCGGAGACCAAGGAACGACAGGCCAAGTTCATCCTGTTGTGTTTGTTTGGAAAAGAAATTCGACATCTGACATTGGGAAATATTTTGGTTCCACAAAGATGATGATGAACAAAAGGACACGAAATTCAAAGCGTCACAGACGTCGCTTAGCAACCAGGTTTTGCCATGGCGCTGTCACCACACCAAACATGTCATACAAAACTATTATCCCTGTGGCATTAGACTGATTATACATATATATTAGAGCCCGACAGCCTATCACTGATTAATCAACATTGGCCAATAACTGTGGAGATTCTGTCGCTCGCTTGTGTGTGTGTGTGTGTGCTCGCGTGCCAATTTAGAGCAACAGTAAAGCGTCAGTTTCACTTTCACCTCTGCTCTGACAATCACGTTGTCACTCCAAACACACACAATCATGGAATCACAGAGCGCTACCCCCCTGCGCCCTCCAACAAGGATCAACCGCTTATGCCTCTCTCCAAACCCCCTCTCATCCGAAAATCATAGACCACTTCTGTGGGAGGGGGGCGGCATGAACTGTACTGCCCCGTTACCCCATAGTATTATAAGTAGGATGGAAACTGACCACCTAC
>JAPTYQ010051393.1:0-10391 GCA_029814465.1 Ostorhinchus cyanosoma
CAGAATCACCTACAGAGGAACTGTTCAGTCAGATAGAAGAACTGATTTATAGACAATAGATCTGGAAAATCTGATTTAAGAAATCTGACCAAGATCCTTTTCACTTGTTCCATTGGCAGAAAAAAAACCTAACATGAGGTGAATGAGTTCATGGAACAGTATCTGATTGGCTCTAGTACAAATGCTAACATTTGCTAAGTCTGTGGTAACAGACAAACTGATGTTTTGTGCCACAGTACTGTGGTAGTAACCATCGCCTTTTTCCCCACAGGGACTGAAATGTGGCAATAATGAAGTAAAGTAGGACTGAGTTGATTCCTGTACTTAACTGAGTTAAACCAAGCTTTTGAATGATGTTTAAAATAAAAAAAAGAAAGAAAGAAACGAATGGTGTGCTTTCAATTCAATTCAGTTTTTTTTGTAGAGCCCAAATCACAACAAGGTTATCTCACAGGGCTTTACAGGATATAGACAAACAACAATCAGATCAACACAAAAATCAAAAGAAATGTGTTAATGTTTCAGGGATACAAGACCGTCTGTTCAGAAGGGTGACAGGGATTATCATTTCTTCAGTTGCTGCATTATTGAAATTTTTCAAGTTGCATTTTTTGAAGTAGAAGTTTACTTTTATTTTGAATACAAAATATCTTCTGTTCACAATGCTGTAAAATGGACTGTTGAAAATAAATAGACTATAAAGCAACCTGTTGACATGGAAATCAGTCGGTTCAATGACGCCTGAACAAGAACATATGAGCTGCGACACAAATGTTTGGGCATACAGACAACCAAATCGAACTGAGCATGGCATTGTTGAAAAGAAATCAAACACAAGACTACAAAAGGAGTGGAAGGACTCAAAGCTCAAACTTTTACAATCAGTCTAATGATGACAGAACTGTCAATATTCACACTGAAAGGGTCAATACTTTGCACAGCAGCACTTCAAGGTCAACTTTATTATTCCAAAGGAAACGTTGTTTGCAGCAGGCATCACAAATACGTTACATTACATAGAATAAAAATGAATAAAGAAACGAGTAAACAGCCGAGTCGCAAGTTGAGCACACAATACTTCGATCCTGGATGAGTCTACGGTACAAATAAAAACAAATCCTACCCCTTCTAAAAAATGTATTTAGCCCAGAAAATTCAGCCTGTCAATAGCAACGGGAATAAAGTTGGAAAAAACCCTCTGTCACACCATGTCCTTGTTCAGGGATTCTAAACCAGCGGCCAGAGGGAAAAAGAGTATCTGATCTGGACATTCATGGACACTCTGGGCCTTTTTGGTTCCATGCCTGCTGTAAATGTCCTGGAGCTGCACTCGCTGCATCCTCAGCACATTCCTGACCACTGGGACGGTCTGATCCAGCCTATTCCTACTGGACAAAGAGACGCAACCAGACCAGACCAGACCACAAAGCACTAAAACAAACCAAAACACACGCCATCAAACACCAGTAAAACAGACACAACATTACACACCTTCAATGAATTCATTTTTCTTAAAAAGAACAAACGCTGCTGGACTCTTCTGCGTACAGCTTTGGGGTTGGACTCAAAGCACAGCTTGTCGTCTATGATGGTTCTCAAATATTTGTATTTGGGGACGATCTCAACCTCGCTGCTCCGAATATAAGTTTGAACAATATTACAAGACTGAGATTTGTAAAAGTCAATGCATGTCCTTCGTCTCAGACGCATTAATGGACAAACACAAATCATTCAAATCCAAATCCTCCAGCCCTGGGCCGTGCACAGAGTCCTCACCATCTAGACAATAACTGAAGCATCAGCAGACTTAAGAACATGCCTGTTTACATAATTACACCTGCAGTCATTAGTGTACAAGATGAAAAGCAGAGCGAGAGCACTCATCCCTGTGGAGAACCGGCTGAACAAAGCGACCTCGAGGATCCAACACTGGAAACTTTTACACACTGAGACCGATCAGGTAGAACATTCACTGTCCTGCCCACGAGATTTGAATTCACATTAAAATGAGAGAAAAGTTTCTCAGCAAGAAGGAGAGGCTGGACGCTGTTAAATGCAGATGAAAAATCAATGAATAAAAGCCTCATTTCTGCTCTTCCCCATCCCTGGGGGTTCCTGGAGCAAAGTCCATCTTTTCCTTGAAAACTTCATAGCAATTGAGCGAAGGAAGTTTCAAGCTCTTTATTCAAGTGTTGGCCATGGAAGCACGAGTTTGGCCCAGTTTTCTTGTTTCTCATCATAGAAAAATTCGAGGGATGGTTTTGGAGAAAAGCCAACAGGTGGTGTGTCATTGGCTCCAGTTACAAATGAAAGAATTCTTTGAAGTTTGGATGGACCCTCCTCATCTGAGGAAATAAGTCTTTTCAATACAGTTTATGTAATTGCATATCATTCGGTCAGTTTTTTCTTTTAAGTCACTGTGAAATGCAGACATAAAGAAAATTAATCTGCTCACATACTAATCAGAAACTAGTTTAAAATAAAAACACTAACTTTCTATAGTATCTTACATTGTCCTTAAGGGTTATACCTTATAATTTCATTTTTAACAACAGGGTTGTAGTTAAAACCCTGTGGATTTTAAGTACATGGCACATTATGTGAATATCAGGTACAGATATTACACCTTCAGCTGGTGTTTGGATTGGCTTCCATATACTGTATTCCCAAAGAATGAGGTGATCACATTTTTCATTCGTGAGCAACTGTCAAGATTTATATCTGATTACATTCAATTTCAGTAAAAAAGGACAGTGTGTTGCTTGCAGTCAACAGCACAGAAAAGTCAGAGCTGTTAAGCATCATTGCATGTTATGTAACACATAACTCAATGTGATACACTCTCCATTTTGGCCATTTTATTTTTTAAAAGCTCCAGTATTGAAAAGACTGTTGTAGCCTCATGAACTTTGTACATGTTGGCCCACATGGGTACCACTAGCCTTGGTTTGTTGGACTAAGGCCTGCATTTTAACAGAATTTGGAGTATTATTGGAAATAATAATAAAAATAATAATATATTTGTGTAAAGTTTGTAAAACATCTTGGTTTTTAGGTTCTTTGATATTCTGGAGCTGCTCTGTGATCCACTGGGGTTTTTTGTGATGGTGACAATTCTGAACATTTGATAAGAACCAGGTAGTATAAGAAAGGCTGTGATGCACTAACCCTCCACATGGTGTAAATAATTTCTCCAGAGGATGAACCGCCTCCTCTGCTTTTCTCTTGTTACTTCCTTGTCGAGAAAGCAGAGGGATGAAAAGGTCATCCATCATGTCTGCTGTTAGTTTGTATGATAAAATAAATAAGTTGAAAGACCGTATTTATTAACGTCAGTTTGTGGGTGATGCTGTAGTTCTTTATTATCATGACTATTAATTTAGATAGATTTGGATCGGGAAAATGGAAGTGAATTACTTAGATAATATCCATGTAGGTATTATAAAAACTAAAATATTGATTAAAAAACATATTACAACCCTTTGAAAGGGGCCTTGGACACGATGCTCGACATGTCCTGTAGGAGCAGATCTGGGTCATTAAGGCCTGACACATGTAGTCCAGCAGAAGGTTTGTGGAGCTCTGGGTCCCCATTAGATTAACACACCGAGTAACAAAAGCAACAGGAAAATGGAGCACGGATTTTTATGTTTCTGGTTTATGCAACTTTTTCAGCCGTTTAATCAGAGCCGTTATACTACAAAACCCATTTTATATTTTCTTCCCTTGTGCAGGTTTCTGTTTGAGCTACAGCACAAACAAGTGACACATTTGAGAATAACTGCTCCACCCTGAACCGAACAAACCTTTTTCAGCTTTTCATAGAGGTCAGCATCGGTTATGTCTTCTAACGTAGGGCAGGTAGCATTGGAACCACCAACCAACCAATCGAGCAAAAAGAACTGGAAAGAAGAACCTCCATGGACAAACAGCTCTGGTCCTGCCAGCTACGTGTCCTCTGAGAGCTGTAAAGAAAAATGACAAAGATCCAAAAATAAATATCCTTAATTTTAGCATTTTAATCCAAAACTATTTATACTGAGGTGACACGGTGGTGCAGTGGAAGGCACTGGGTTTGATTCCAACCCCAGTCCATGGGGGTGGGACCTCTCTGTGTGGAGTTTGCATGTTCTCCCCATCTCTGCGTGGCTTCCCTTTGGGTACTCTGGCTCCTCCCACCATCTAAACACATGCACTGATAGGTTCATCTAAACCACCTATAGGTGTGAATGTGACAGTGGTTGTTTGTCTCTATATGTTCAGTCCTGAGATGAACTGGAGACATGTCCAGGGTGAACCCCGCCTTCACCCATTGGTAGCTGGGATAGGCTCCGCCCCTGGGACCCTAGTGAGGATAGAGTGGGTTCAGATAATCAATAAATGAATGAATCATTATTGACCATTTCTATGAGAACTTCAAAACCAATACCAATAAAAACACTACCTTTGCTACCTACAGCCAAATTTGGGCTTTCGTCAGGTCCCTCAAACATAGGTGACCGTCCCAGGGCGTATCGGTGCAAACACAGAAACCAAATCCACGGCCTCTTCGTGCTTCAAGATCACCTGACAATGTTATGTTCATTGAGAAACGTGGATTGTACGATAGCCTCTTAAATCCATGGACGGGTCCATCTAAAACTGCAGATCTGTTAATACTGAATTTGCAGCACATGCTCATGTCACCTTGTTCCACCAACTCTTGCAGTATCTTCTTCAGAGGTAAGTTCTTGGGAGATCCCTGAGACCTGTTGATGAAAAGTGTAGTTGATCACATTCAGATCTTCATACTTTTACTTCAGTCACGCAGTCACATAGTTATTTTCTTTTGATTACTAAAACTACCAGAAACCTAAGGCTTACGATGCATTTCCTCATTCCAAATTACCTCCAAGCCTCTTTTGCACATGCGGGTCACTTCAGGCTCACGCTCAGTTCACACTTAAGACTGATAGAAATCGCATTTAATGTGTAATATGAACGAGCACACAAAAACCGGATTTCACCAAAAATCTGAATTGTGCATGAAGTCGTGCTGTTTGAACGTAGCCAAAGACTAAAACAGAAATACTTTTTTCACGTCAGTATTCTATTGTACATCATCAGAGATGCATAACTCATGCGCTTTCATAGGGCAACTTTTGAACATGTTCTTCTCATTTGTATTTACAAGTGAGTTTTAATTTCTGGCCATAATTGCATGATTTCATTTTTGATCATCAGAGGACAGATCTGATGCACTTGACATTTTGGATGAATAAGTTGTGTGATGATCTGTGGTTGGCCACTGGTGTCAGAGGAGCTGGGGTCAGCTGCTGAGGAGCCAACGGGTGCGTGATGTTCGGGACCTCTGGAGACAACTTCAACACAGCTGATGGGATGGGTGGGTTCCTTTTGTCATTGCCCCACTTGTGCAAGGGGATATGTGAAAGATGGTCTCATCACTCCCGTCTGTGTCCGACCAGATGTTTCATAACATGTAGTTTACACATGACACATTTACACCAGACGAGAGAAACACATGAATATGTTACAGTCTCAGTAAACCACTCAAACATAATCATGAACACATCAAAAGGAATTTCATCATCAGGCAAATACTTCAGTTAACGCAATTACACTTCAACAAAAATAGCAACAATTGCATTCCTTTACCATGCTATTTGATGACTTTTTTCTTTTTTTTTCTTACTGTATTTTCCATGAAGTGTGATTAAAAACAAAAAAACTTGCCAGAAGAGTTTCAGATGGTCTCACATACCAAGTCTTTGATTGAAATATTTTTCGGATGAGATTTCCATTTAGTTCTTGGCCTTGTTACAACGTGGGACACACAGGTCTACTTCCACAGCCCATGAGCAATAACAGTACAGTAATGGTAGTTAGTGTCATTACTTCACCATCGCCATGTGTTCATATTTCTGTTTTTCACTTTAAAACATTTGAGACCTCATAAATCATTCAAACAAAGTGTAGTGGAAAGTTGTAATAAATGACATGCATTTTACATTATACAACAATGTTTGATTACCTTACGTTTGGAGGAATCGGATCCAAAGCCATCTCTGATGCGCTGCAGTGCAGTATGCTGATCCCATGACTAGTTGAATTCAAAGGCACTCAGTATGAAGCCATTTCCATGCAAAAAATGCTTCAAAGGTGGCTTTGCAAGTGGTATGACACTGTGGACTGGGAATCAGGATCACATCTTTATGAAAAGATTCTCTTTGGGCCTGAAAAAAGGTAGATACACGAGGAAAAAGGAACTCTAAAATAATTACATTTTTTGCATTTCCAAACAGGTGGAGATGTAATTTATCCTGCTATGAGTTCGGAGACACCAAATAATGCTGCTGAGTAACATCAGTTTTGTCTTTTTGACCTCTTTTAAACACTTAAGTATTAACCTATTATTCGTAATCATTTTTGGAATGTTTTCCTGGGAATAAAACCCATCATTTAAGCCTTAATCCTGTTTCCTGGTTGCTTTGCTGCTTGGTCCCTAACAGAAGCTAAACATTTTAAAGAGAGCTGTATATGTTTCTAATGAACAAGGTCGGTATTGTTTAGTTGTTTATATTCAATGGTGTGTATTACTGTGAATTGAATCTTCCATACTGTATTTTGAAGGTGTAAGATTCATCGAAGAAAAGCAGCTCTTCAAGCTAGCCCCTCCCACTGGTTGCAAGCAGGCAAAGTGTTTAGTTTATGTTTCTCTGTACACATTAAAGTCATGCATTTTATGAAGGCTGCAAGACAATTAATGTTTGTTCATTTATTTCTGTTCTACGGTGGTTACAGTGCTATGAAGTTAACACCAGTGCAAAGAACCTCAGGCTCACATGTGATCATAACTCCAGTTCTGTTGTAGTTCAAACACTTGTGCGTTCGCTGCACCAGCTCTGTGGAGTGGCTCACCTGTTTTATTTGGAGCATCGGTTCAGTCCAAACTAAGGGCTTTGGAAGATGAGACTGAAATGGTTCCAGATGGAGTTGAATGTTCATGTGAGGCCCCAGTGAGGAACACTCCAGAGTAAAACAGACATAGAAGCAGCAGTCAGACTCCAAAGTTAGGTTTGACGTTTGTTTTCACAGACTTTATGAAGTTTACTTGTTGTGTCGTTTCAAACATCACTTTGCATCCTGCCAGTTGTTCTCTTGAAAGAAGGAATGCAGAGTTGTGAAGAGAATCTGCTCTTCATTCATTAGCTTCAAAACAAACACACGCTTTTCCCAGAGTTATGCTCTAGTGCTCATGGGAAGCGGAGTCTTTATTGCTTAAAAACACCACTGATTCCAGCCAAAGGTGTTTCTGCAAACCACTTTAAACTAATTTTCTGTAAAGCACCTTTAATGTTAATTTTACTGTCTGATGATATGGAATAAGAAAAACCGGAACAGTGATGCAAGTTGACCGTCTGTGGATTGATGGTGACCAGGCTGTGGCGGCCGCTACGTTTGTAATCATGGGTGGGGCCAATAAAATGCTCTTTCAAGTAGAGCGGCCTGGCCGGTCCGTTCTGCCTGCAGCTTAAGTTCCATTAGTTTTTTTGATGGATACACTGAAAGCCCCGCCTCTTCCTGTACATGTTTCACACACTATTACACATGTATTGTGTCTCATATACACAAATATTGCCGTTAATATAAATACAAATGCCATGTGTAAAGTAAATAGTGTGTGTGTGTGTGTGTGTGTGTGTGTGTGTGTGTGTGTGTGTGTGTGTGTGTGTGTGTGTGTGTGTGTGTGTGCACTTTCACATGCATGTGTGTAGTTTCAGGAGTGTATATGTGTGAGGTTTCTCATTTGTGTATGAGAAGTGTTTATACCGTCGTAGTATGTGCGTGTGCGTTCATGGGTATGTGTGTGTAGTTTCAGTATGTGTGAGGGTATTGTGGGTCTTTTGCACATTTTAGTCTGAAACATGGGCTTGTGCTTCACTCATGACCTTTGACATGGCTTTAACACTAAGGAAAGACACTGCATGAAAGGCCTCAGTGAGTTGACTTTGGGTCAAACTGTTAAGGGGGGGCCTCTGAGTTTTTACAAATATTGAAATGAAATAAGGTCATGAGTGTCAATTATTATATGAATGTATTTATTGTGTTTCATTTTTCCAGCATTAATTCTAAGTACATATTTTGTATTCTGTACATGATGACCCCCCCAACACACACACACACACACACACACACACACACACACACACACACACACACACACACACACACAGTAGGGTATGTAGCAGCACTTCCTGAGCCCTTAGAGTTGGAATGTTTGGTCATTTCCACAAATGCCTCTGACTCTTACGGAAAAGTTAAGGCCAAGGCCTCAGAGGAGCCTCAGCCGACCCGTGTACCTGAACACAACACAGTGCCTGCCGTGGCTCTGAAGGCCAAAACACAACTGGGACCTGTTCTCAGGACCTTCTGTGAGGACTTCCACTCATGAGAAGATGTGTGTAAAAGTGTCCTGAACCCAGAAAGAGCCACCAGAGACCAAAACCATGGACCGATCTAAACTGTTGACATCATACACAGTGGTGTGTGTATCTGCTTTGGACCAACACATCCACCAGTTCAGCCTCTCCAACACTGATTCACCAGTAAAACCCATGAGTTGGATCATTGACAGTGGATGGACACACTGGGTTTATGTTCAGGTCATGAGAGATTTGTTGAAAATGTCAAATTTTCTTCAGTTTTGTCAGTTTTTGAATTAAAAACTTTTGAACCTTTAATGAACATCAACATGATCCTCTGATTAACTATAGAAAATATCTAATTTACCCAGAAAAAATGCTAAATACAGAGGATAATATTTTAATAAATAGCAATAAATGACTTAAGAAAGGTTAAATAGAGAGAAAAATTCACCTGGGAACTGCCACCAAAATAGCACCGGGTCTTTCTGGGTTAATGTGATGAGCTAAAGCTGACATTGCAACATTTAACATGTCCACTGAAACAACATGACATTTATAACAAATTCTACCTGCAGTTACAGTTTGGATCCTTTGTATGAGGAAATGTCCAGTGGTGAGCAATATGTGACACATTTCTACTGTTACTTATTGGCTGCCAATAATGACGTTTAACACACCATTTGTTCCACTTTGATCAGGGACTTTTTTTAATGAACTTTTCAGTCAATATTCTAGTTTTATCTGTTGGATTTTAAAGTCTATCATTTCTGCCTGGAGGCAACAGCTCCTAATCTTAAAGAAGATAATTAGATTTAATCCAGAGGAAAGAAAAAGAATCCTTTGTCCCTCATGACTAAATGACAGCCAGACTGTAGCTATAATTAAATTTGAGAAAAAGAAAGAAAAAAAAAAGGCAAGAGGCAAACCATCCAAAATGATTGGAAAGGAGGTGTTTTTGTAAACATAGAAATGACTCAAATGAATAAATAAAATGTCAGTAGTCTGTGGATGTATCTGCATATATTTTTATTTCAATGTGACCTTGTTCAACATAAATGTATTAGGTCTTAATGATTGACACGCAATCTGAAAACTATTGGCATTATCTGACAGTAGAAGTATTATAGTACTGATACTGAACCTAATCCCATAATCCTATTAATACACTTCCCTTTAGTTTCAATAGATTTGTCTTCATTTGTGCTGTTTATTTTCTCCTGATGATTATTCCAAATACAGTGGATCTGCTGCTTGTCGTGCTTCATCACATGTGAAAGGCAGGTTTTAAACAGCACAGCTTCACCCTAAACTGGCTGCAGTTGTTGTGGCGAGGAGGCGTCGCCGGCCCAAACGAAGGAGATGAACAGAACCCAAATGTTCTGATAACCACAACATTTCTGGACTGATGGAAGAAGAAATAATGGAGACGAATGTCCTACCCACAATGCCACTGGAGAACCTGTAGATGAAGGGATGATTTTGGTCCGGTCACAGGAGGAGTCATCAGTACCTTCTATTTCTGTCTGGATCGTTCCAGCTCACATTTAAATACTTTGCACTTGTTGTCATTTGTGCAGACGATCGGAGTCGATCACCCACAACTCAATAGGACGTACATTTTTTAGCTCGCGTGAGCAAATTTGTGCCCGTTATTGGCAACCTTAGTAAATCAGAGCCTAAGTGAAGTCTGTTCAGAAGAAAACAGAGTTATCAAAAAGGACAGTCATAAATGAATCAGTTTAAAGGTCAGATGTCATTTTAAATGTAAATGCTGAGAAGATGAATGCAACTTCAATTCAGTTCAGTTTTATTTGTACAGTCCTATATCACAACCAGGTTATCTCACAGGCTTTACAGAGTTAATAGAATGTAAACAAACAACAGTCAAATAAACAGAAACATCAAAAGAAATGCATTAATGTCCCGTTCATCCCCCGTCCTTAGACCCTCCTTCTGGACAAAGAA
>JAPTYQ010051469.1:5287-28594 GCA_029814465.1 Ostorhinchus cyanosoma
AAACAAATGTTCATTGTTTTATTTTTCCTAATGCACAAACAATGCAACTGTGCCGAGTTTCTTACTGAAGAAGAAAAGTTTATCTAAACCTGTTTCTGTAAGTTTATGCATTTTAAGTATGAATGTCTGAGAGATCATGTTCTGTCACTGTGGTATGATATTAGTCTGAGGAACAAGATGTAAAATGCAGATGAACTGTTCTGGCAGATCAGTGGCTCCAATAAAAGCGATTTCCACGACACGCCAATCCCAACCATTCATCAAATATGGGGTGGGTTTTGATGTTTTATGTGATGACAAGTTGGACACTTTTTTCCACATATCATAACCTGCCATTCCTATTGTAACTGTGGGTTAATTTGACGGGGACAACAAAATTCTGTCACAGCAGACATGGTTATATTTATTATATTTGGCCATGTTTTACAATGTTCAAAAATATGATCCCATAATTCTGCTGCATTCAATGAAATCATCATCGACTACATTAAATGCAACAACATTGCTGATTTGTTATTAATTGTCAGACAAGAAAAAAGTTAATTAAAAAAAAGAGCTAATCTTCAGATTGTTAGTGCAAATATCACATGACTGGCATCATTCTCATTCTAGTGCAGACCTAGTGTTATACATAAAAAGGAACGAACAAATAGACTTAAGGCCTTAATTGAAGAAAATGCATTCCCATATTTCCCACAGGATTTGGTTACTTCAATTTACCACCTGGCTCAAAGCTCCTTGAGTGGTTGGACTGATTGATTGTACGTGTGTCCAATTACAAATATGGGCTGTATCACAGCTACAGCATGTAGCTAAAATTAAATCTGTTAACCCAACGGATCTAAACTGCTAACTATATTACCATTTCTCGGCAAAATATTTAGTGTCTAAGAAAAATTAAAGTAGAGTACTGACCCTGTAAAGCTTTGAAAGTGTACATGTGAACATGAAAACTAGAACCTTTTATGCCATTGGTGTCCTCCAACTATTGAACTCTATGCCCTTCCTGTCATTTTCTTAGCAGCTCCAACACTGATCTGACACCACTCTTCACCTTCTCTATTTCCTACCTTCGTCCTGAGCATCTGAGGCTTCTGCTTCCCTCCTCCTTCTTACAGCTCTTTGTTTTTCTTCTAGCCTCTGTTTTTCTGAGTTTGCTTCATCCCATCGGCCTTCCTCCATCAGCTTCTGGTCTGGTCTCAGACGACTGTCAGTCAGTCCCACACCTTCCTCCTGCTCGTTCAGGGTCAGTGCCAGTGCTGAGAAGTAGTACATGTTTTCAGCATTCTCCCTGAGGGCAAGAAGGAAGTGGTTAGAGAGTAGATGATGCTGTCACATCAAAGATATGGACTGGACATTGTAGCTGCTATAGAACTGCTGTGGCTCATATGTGAATGTTTCATCTATGAGGCTGTTGAGACAGTCACTTACGGAAGCGGATACTTCTTCCACAGCAGTTTGGGGGACAAAGTCTGGTAGACAGTCTTCTGTTTTCCTTCTGACCCACTGCCTCCTCGACTGCTCTGAACGATTTTGGCACTCTCCATCTTGTCATCCCACGTACCAGAGAGAATGTAATGCGCCTGCCCTCCACTGTCTGCCACTACACCTGTCACCTGCGAGGAAGTCACCAAATAAACAGGTTATTTTACTATAGGATTAAAATAGAGCAATCTATTCTCTGAACCCAGATGAAACATACCTACAATCCCCTTTAATTGACTCTTAAGTACTTTTTTAGTCCTAATCAATAGATTACAACAGAAGCAGAAGAATGTCCTATTTTTGGTTAACTTAGAGTTTATGTCACTGCAATACCTAAGACAGCAGCTTCTGCCATTAACAAAACTATTGGTTAGTACTGTCCAGCAGGGGGCAGCATTACATAAACTCATAGTCTACCCAATGACATCATGCAAAACATGAGTATTGCAAAGTGTGGAAAGATGCCTTTACCTTCCGTGGAACGTCCCTGGAGAAATAGCTATAGGGAGAAAATTTGAGTTGGCAGGTATCCTTGGTCCTGTTGTTGACAATCTCAATGTCCCCCGACTGCACATAAAGAGTATACAAAAGCACAGAAAGAACAATACTATATGTTAATGACATGAAATTTTGCCATTTTAGTGTGATTAAAACAGTGTCAGAGTATTCTGTAGTGAAAATGGTAAATGGCAAGACCATATTGTATATGAATACGTGAAAAGCAGCAGAGAGAGTGAATTAAACTTAAATACTGCTTTTCTTTTAAGGTCCATGAAGCTCCATTCTGTTATATACCTTCTTACTATAACCAATGTTTTCCTATTTGCATTATTATCTGTCAAAAGTAAGAACACACTGATTATTTCATGAGAGAGTTGTTTTCTTTGTGCGTAAAGGCAGTACATGGAGTGACAACTGGTGCTGGTTCACAGCCATTGTTTAATGAGGAGGTTGGTGCATTGTTTATATCTGCTCTATTAGTAGCAGCAGCAGTGTGATAAGCACTTCCAGCAAATTCTGAGAGCTATACCTGCCATACCTACTGCATCTTTACCTCAGATGTATTTTCCTTTTAATATATCTTACAGAAAATCCCAAGAATTTTCACAATTCTCAAACCAACAACAACGGCTGGCTTTAATTCCAGTAATGTTACAATATGCCAGGGCTATGCAGATTTCCCTGCGGCTTCAGTTGTTCTGCTCCTGACACTGCTGCTGTCTGCCTGTCTGCTAGTGGGAAGATAAGTTGTAGCAAAACTAGTTTCTATGGTTGAGTTAGGGGTTTTTCAGATGCCCTTGCTCTGGACCAGAGGGTCACAGTGTCAGATAGAAATCTATCTTTGCAGAGGTGGTTTTGTTCTTGCAAGACTGGTTTAACAAATGTAAAAAAGCTCATGTTGTGTGTATAATACTGTAGCTTCTCATAATAGTAACTAATTAAGCTTCACAGAATCTTGATGTATTGCAAATAAAAATAAAAATCAGACATAAGTGTAATTATCAGCTGTGAAGAATACAGGATTTATAAAGGGAAAATTGTGTAACACTGGAAGCACAGTGTGTGTTGTGGAAAGAAATGTTAGATGTTAACAGATTTCCTTTTGTTTGTTTTAAGATTAAAAGTCCACTTGTCACCTTTCGTGATGCATTGATGCTGATACAGATATTCAAAATGATAATTTGGCCAATAGTTGATGCCGATACAGAATAACAATAAGCACAAGTGCAAATTCCATGATGTAAATTTATGAGAAAACCTTTCATATATACACAACATAAATATTTGCCACTGTTATCAGTGAAACGACATTTTATTTGTTCAGCAGATAAATCAGTGCGTGCTTTGTTGCCTTAAAAATCCCATACTTTCATTGTAAGATGAATGTTTTAGTAACAGGCAGCGTTTCCTGGAAATTTCAGTCTTCTTATATTTTGATGAATTCATTCAGAGCTGATAATGATAATGTCATCTGATCAGATAATTTCAAAGGATTCTATAGTCAGGACATCTACTTAACCCACACACTGGTAAAGAATACAAAAATTTAAATACGACATATTTATACATATATGAGGAAAGAAACAGACATGCATTTGTGAGACCTGCTACTCCTACTCTTCCCCTATAGAACTGGGTCATTTCAAAGAAAGAAGAAGCAGTTATTTTCGGGTGTTATTAGAGATCAAAGCTGAAGATAAATCCCCAGAGATAGTGAAGCTCCCTATTCATGTGCTGTAAGGCTCTGCTCAGAATCTCTCCTTCACAACACCTTACTCTGCTAGTCCGTGTCCAACTGTTCCAACAACACAGGAAGAATAAATACCTGTGGGCTACTCTGGAAGGTCAGAGACACTCTGGGTTAAGAGTTCAGTGCTGTGGAAGAATCGTTAAACATGAGAAGTGCTTGCAAACAGACCTGATCAATCCACAGCTTGCCCACAATGATGTTGTGCACAGTGGAGGTGACCTTTCTCCACACGTAGTGGTTCCCAGTGGAGTGGAAATGCAGGTGAATGGCACCTGGAAAAAGGACAAGGATGAGAGGCTACAGCGGGGTAGACATATCTCAAATGATTTTATCACTTAAATACTATTATTGCTCTGAAAGTAGTGAGCAAGTCTGTGATTTGTGGTCAGTTCTACCTGCAGTGTTCTACACCGAAAAAAATGCCATCTCATACTTTTACACCCTGCAGAAATACCTCTACTTCTAGAATGACCAGTCTCATGTATTTCATCATAAACACTTTCCACTTAAGAGTTTTTTGTGCTATTTCTTGGCACGTCCCAGTAGGCATACTATAACAAATGAGAGACACCAGATAAATACCACTGCATCCCATAGCTGAACCTGCATCTATCAAATCTCTCATTTATCTGAGCCAACAAACCCCAGCTCTCTGCTGTCCCAGTGCAATAGAGAGCTCCCTTTATAACCATACTTTATGTCTGTGTCACAAGGGTCATAAACCCCACCTAATTCATTCTCACATCCTTTTCTCTGGCTTTAGGATTATGTAGGAGTGGGCTCTGTAGCCTGCTGCTCTCAAGAGGGATGTGGAACCCTTCTTAACTAAAGTCTTAATGCTGCTGGTTCAATTACAGAACTGAACTTTTATTTATGCAGACATTTTGCTTGCTCCCCCACTGAAAATAAAATTCTTACCCAGAGGCATTATGGAGAGGTATTTGCCACGAAACTTGCTGGCTATTGTGATTTCCTGCCAAAGGGTCCAGCCTCGTTGGGAAATCACATGATGTGCAGCTGCAGGTGGATGATGGCTCACCTGAACGGAACAAGGGACAAGATGCAGAACTGCGGACACTCATATAATCAGGTGTAGAAAATTCTCAACTCATGAGTGCATCGTGATGTGGATATTATAATCAAATTATTATAAAGCCAGCGAATATTCACATATGTTTAATAGAGTCCAGAAGGATTTGAGTTTTATTTTTGTTTGAGTAGTGGAGTGTTTTGAATAGATACAGCTACTGATATCACAGCCTGTTGTCTCCTTACTAACAGCAGTTTCTAAATAAAGAAGTTCAGATTTACGTGACTGCTGTATATATTGAAGACAAAGTAGCCATGCGTACATGTACAGGGTTATAGAAAACTGAGGAACAGATCTACATTTGAATAGTTGACAGGTGAATCATAATGGAAATGAATGTGTGGTCAGAGAGGATTCACACCTCTAGTCAGAAAAACTTGCTTTGAGACACTGTAAGACTGTGAATGAATATCAGTAACTGTGTCAGGCAGATCATGCTGTTACCTGCTCACATATCGAGCGGTAGCCAAACTCTTCCAGACGATCAAGCTCATAGGTCTCGCCCAGCAGTGGGTTGAAGGGCTTGGCTGTGCGGTGGACTGTGGTGGAGTAGGAGGAGACGGAGAAGGCAGCGACCAGGCACATCTGCTCCAGAGAGGATTCACAGCGTGCTGCCTTGTCCAGAAGTTCATGATACTCCAGGTCCTCTGTGAGACGCTGTAGCATTGACAGAGGCTCATTGAAGTTTACCTTAAGGAGAAATGAAGGAAGAGACAGACTCATAAATTATAATTAACACAGGGTTTTAGTTTACAAATACAAGAAATAGGATCATGTTTCCCCTACTTACAGGCATAGGGATTTTGGAGAGCTCCTTGCCAATGCAGTTCTTCATGATACTCCATAAATTGAGGGAGTAGTTGGGCTTGTCTGGGATACGAGTCCGCCGCTGTCTGCGAGGCTGTAGCTCCTTCCCTGACACATCGTTACAGCTTGAAGAAACCTGAGATCAGGTGAGAATGTGGAGGATGGGTAGGTGGTCTTTGTATACAAAGGATATTTGATATATAAAAGTCTGAGATGCTTTCAGCTTCATGGACAGCTTGGCAGTATACCACCAGGAGAAGGAGACAGCAAGTGAGTGACAGGATGATAAGGAACTGAAAACATAGACGTGTGACAAGAAGGAGGAGGAGGAGCAGCAGGGGGGATGTGGGGAGAAAGGAGCAGATGTTTGACTGGTAATTAAGATGTAGTGGAAGGATGCAGTTGTGTATCTTTGGCACCACAGGGGTGACAATGAGACAGTAGGCAACACAGACAATGGCTGTTTGTTTATGAGTGAGTTTTGGTCCAGTTTTGTGGACACATTAAGATATATAAGATATATATTTGAGAGGACAGCTTGGTGCAGTGAACACATTTGATGCCTTTTAAAACTCACAGTATTGAGAGTTTAAACTTGGCTTTAGTATTAGGAATTCAGCTGAGACAATTATAGTTAGCACAAATACATGTGTGCATGTCAATGAGGAGGGGATGAATACAGGGTAAGATAGACGCTTTATTGAGAGTACATGAGGATCTCTGGCAGGAAGAAGACAATTGGAGTATATACATAAATCAATGAGCTGTGAGCTCACTAACTGCACAAATTAATCTATACCGAGATCACAAAAGTCAGCAATGTTCAGAAATGTCAGGCCTATTAGTCAGATTTGTTAAAGGACAAATACTTACATGGTCGTCCTGATTCCAGTCATTGGGATGACCTCCGCTTGCGCCACTCAAATTACTCTGAGATCGCCTGGAACACAAAATATTACCCACAATCAGCACAGGCCTACCCTCTCTGTCCGTCTCTTCTTTACTGCTTTCATATATACACAATATAAATACAATACAATACAGAATGCTGGGTATTACAGGTAAATGCTGTGTAACACTTTCGTTGATCGTCCGGGGATGTGTTACTAAAGCTGAGACATTACAATAAAGATATGCTACACACACCTAGGACTGATGAAAAGCAAAAAATACAATACAGGCTCTACACAACCAAGTCAATGTGACAGCAAGAGGCTGACTGTGTACTGAAACATGTACAACACAAACAGAAATGTGCTGCAGGAAACCAGACAGGGCTGAAACTCTAATGTTATTTTTATCTACACAAGAAAGAGAGCACATCTGACAAAGTCTAAGAGTGAACAGTTAACGGCTGTTTTCTGTGTTGTCACATATGAGCCACAACCAGAGCATCAGCTGTCACCCAGACTCAAAATTACTATGAATAAAAAAAAATAAAAAAGGGTGAATGCACAAAAATGTGTTATAGCTATTACACACTATCACCTAATCACAACTAAACCTCCTTCTATGCATCATCCATTATTTCCATTGAGCAAACAAAAACAAAATTCCCCTGACACTTGCAGTACTGTGTGAGACTGACCTGTGCTGTGTGTTCTCAGTGGCTGTCACTGTGATGAATGCAGGGGAATCCTCCATGGCATCAAAGTACTCAGTATCCTCATCTTCATCACTTGCCTCTTCTTTCAGCGGCCTCTTACTCCCTTCTGTCAGGACATATACATAGTGAGTACAAACAGAACACACAACTAGCAGAAGTATCACAAGGTGGTATGCCTGTCTTCAACAGGGATCAAGAGAGAGTGGAGCATAATCATATACCCATGGTGATTAATCAAGGAATAATCAGCTTAGTGAAATTGGCAATGTTCCTGCTGGTTGACTAGTCTACATTATGTAAGTACCTCAGGGTGTGCTTCTAATATTCAGAGTCCAACAATCAATATTCAGAGATCCATTTTGTGTGCATTTCAAACAGAGAAACACAAATCCTTGGATTATATAATCAGAAAACTTTGTAATGAAACGAGACTCTGTGACAGAAAATATGTTAAACTAAGCCCTTTAGTTATCAAACAGCCATATGTTTTTGGTTTTCTGGGGATTTTTTTTGTGAAAATGGATGCTTTCCATTTATACCTGCTCCTTGTTAAAACAACGTAATATGTACACAACACATTTTTATTTACTGAAGATTAGTTCTAAGCATCAATGGTTATCTTATAAGTGGAGTTAAGTTAAGGTGACTGGGAACATGACTGACGTCTTGTTCTCCTATTGCTAACTTTAAAAGATGATCGTATTTATTGCCACTTATTGTACAGAATATTTACAACAGATGTGTTTTTTCGTAGGAAACATGGTCTACAATTAGGTTAGGGTTAATCAACTGAAAGAAATTCATGGTTAATGCTAGTTTTTCTCTACATACTATGGATGAAGAAAAAATTCAAACAGCCAATATTACTAGTAAACAATCTGAACAAAAAACATTAATGGTCTAATCCACTGAGACAGAGGAGAAGCCACAATGATGTAAACAATGTGAAAACAAACTTCTAGGCAAGTCATCATATGAGTGAACTTTAAACTGTGACATTCTGTACTTGACAAGCTGATTGTTTTTAGGGAGAAGCGGGGAAGTAAATGGACAGACGGAGAGAAGAGACCACATGACCTCTGCTCACTAATAGAAGTAATTACCATCTATAGCTTAATACTAATCCAATCCAGACCAGCTGACAGAACTTAAGTTTTCTACAGTCCACATGGGTTCCCAAAATGAGGAATGTCAATAATATAGAGCCTGAGGCCGCACACACACACAGGGTTAAGTAACACAGTAACGGCCAGGCTCACCCTTGTTGGTGGTAGGGGCACTGGGAGTGCTGGAGACAAGCGTGGGTGCTTCTCTCCACGCTCGCTCCAGGCTGTTATGCTGCTTGGCTAGCTGCTCAATTGTCTCCTCTAGGTGGGTACGCTGCTCCCGCTCATACTGCAGCGCACGCTGCCATCTCCTACTGTGAGTCTCTGCTAGGTCTAGGAAGTCTCGACAAGCCTGGGGGAATATACACACAAGTCCATAACACAAGCAAGCAAACACACACGCACGCACACACACACGCACACACAGACAACACGATGGTTAAATTTCCACAAAATACAATAATGAAAATCAATGTGTAAAACTGCTGTTCACAGCAGCAAAGGTACAGGTTAATATCTATTTCCGAGAGCTGAGAGTTTTGCATTGAATATATTGATACAAGCCTGAAAATGACATATGATGCAGAGAGCGCAGCTCTTCCAAGTGCTTTACAATACAGCTGATCTCAGACATAGTGACACCAACACTAAAAACACGTAATCATGTATATATCTGAACTTGAGCAATCACATAACCCAAACTAAATGAAGCTAAATCTTCACCTGAAGACGCTAAACAACTCCTAAACAATAAACACTGGAATGGAATAAGGTTATTGTAATCAAAGCTATTTACCATCACTTCATTAGTATGTTAATAGCATGTTAATTAGTTGTCTGCTGAACATTTACTGAGTGTCCCTGCTGTGTCAAATGTGTGTCAGAGTTAAGTGTAAACATCAGTGAGTGATGAGCTGGAGGTCAAGTCCATGATTGCACAGCAGACTGTATTTGAGTCAGGAGGGGGCATCTTTGTTGCTGCCCTGGTTTTACTGCAGAGGTTACTTCAGATCAAACATATAATATATGTCAGCACTTGCTGCCATTACATTATGTGACTCAGAGCCTTGGCTCATGGTAAACCCAAAGGTCAATGAACCTAAATAACGCTGTATAACTGACAACATGCCTGAAGAACATGTCATGTGACAGACACCCAGCTGTCAGCGAGCAGGCCTCCAGGGGAACAGTTTCTGAAGAACCATGTTGAAACCATGTCAGTGCAACTGGGCGCTTTTGTAACATTTTGTGTGGACATGCCTTTGTGGTTCCCCATGAGCAGAAAGGACGTGCCCAAATCCAAAAAAGGATATAGAAAATCAGTTTGAACTGCACAATAATGTTGTGGCCATAAACCACAAACTAGAGGCTTATAAGTGTTACCATCTTAAATGATGCCTGCTCTCTAAGGCCAGTGAGGGTTTGTCAGGATGTACAGGATGAATCAACTTTAAGCTGCAGGAAGAGAAAACAGGATGCGGTAACACCTGACCTTTCACTTGATCTGTTCCAAGTACAACAGATATCTACCCAGTCAGAAAACATTTCAGGATCACTGTGGCCTTTTTCTTGATCAGTTTCAAATACAGTCAGATTATACAGATACACTGCACAGATATTTATAAAATAATGAAAAAGCTACAATCCGTTATGTGTAATGAGTCTTCAACAACCTGAAGACATTAAAATTCATGTTGGCAATTTAAATATATGCACTAGCATTTATTATGTTATTATTTATCAAATAGCTTTTAATTTGACTGAATAACTGTACAGAGAAGCAAAAGCAGAAATATAATAATATACTATTCACAGCTAAAACTCAAGTATTGTGTCTCTATATCTTTCAGTTTTCATGCATCACCTTTAAAATGTGCAGCATGAACATTTGTACTGAAAAAAACAAATACAAGAATTGTCGAGAAAGAAAGAGCTTTTTAAAGACAGATACAAAAAATGTAAATGTGACACAGATGCATATTGAACTGTGACTTATACTAAGAAATCTAATGATAATAATAGAATATTTAAAAAATAAAATGCATTAAATTGCAGCAAAATTTCAAAATCACATTGTCAAGAACTTAAAAAAAGTCAATCTCAACATTCTACAGAAACCACTAAAATGACAACACTTTTCATAGTAGAACCAAATTTATCCCCAATCGCCTCTTACCTTCAGCAGGTTTATGTAAAGTGTCTTAAGATCAACGTTTGAGGTTCAGTTTAAATGTGCATGTGCATGTGACACTGTGGGGCACTTCCTCAGACTCTACAATGATATGAAACTCAACACCCACTTGAAAAAGTTCGACACTTCCACTTTTTTGTGCTGAGTCTCCAGTCCGAACACAGACTGCATGTGACTTCCAGCGGGTTAAGAAAGGTTACAAGTGTATTTGGCTATGAATGAGGTTGATGTGCAGTTAAGAACACATACTAAAAAAGTGTCACTATCAAATTAAAAGTGTTAGATGAACTCTGCAGAAAGGACAAATGTAAATTGGTAGGTGTATTAATATGCTCAAGCACAAAAAGGTAAAAGCATAAATGTAGTGGTACATGTGAGAAGTCACCACTCCATGAACTGAGCGTTCAGATCTCAGATCACTGGGATCATGCAGTTCTATCCTGCCAATAGGGCCTCCTCCTCCTCCTCCTCTACCTCCTCCCCTTAAAGTCTCTTCTCTCCTAACTTTAATAAATCTTAAGAACTGACATGTCAAGCCTTTATGCAACTAAACCCACAGAAAGCCAAACACTCATATCCAGCAATGCTCTTTCCTTTAAGAGTCGTTTAAAAGACCAGAAATCACTACAGGGAGTTAGTGGCAACACTTATTTCTCATTAGAGGTACATTCTTGAGAAAACTAATGGTCTTGTCTGTTTTATTGCTTCGCCTGTGAGATTTGATCTCTCATTTCAATTAATTAAAAATGTACAACATAAGGAAGGTAGAAGCTCATCATTTTGACCAAATGTGTTAAATACCTTTGACATTACATAAGATGTTTTTTTTTTGCATTACTATGGTTACACTCAAGTTTGTTAATAAGACATTTCAGCACACACTGCAGCATTCAAACAAATTTTAAAATCTTAAGTTCTTGCAACCAAACGAAGACTATGAATTAAAATCATTAACCGCAGCAACGACATACTAATCAGAAAATATAAGACACAAGCACTCATGCACACACTACACCAAATATTTTCTGAATCAAGTAAAAACAAAGTTTTTACCAAATCCAAGCCACCAAGAGAAGCAGAACCCTTGTGTGTTTGTCTGGTTTGACTCAGAGCAGGTCTGTCTGTTAACTGTGGTCTAGAAAGCTCTGACATTCCTCACCAGGCAGGGAGGGTCTAAGGTTTGAGGGGGGAGCAGGGGCTATTCCTGTCCCCCCCATCTGCAATCATATCTAGTGTCATGCCTTCAGGACCTCAACGCTCTCTCAACTCCCATCCATTGCTCACACATTGTAAAGCCTGTGGTATTTATCATTGCAGAGAATGGAGCAGGGCCAGATACAGTAGAATTTGTCCTACTCTGATAGTAGTAAACACAACCCGCACACCTGACGCAACGGGAACTTAAACTGGGCTTGTATTATAATAATAAGGACACATTCTTAAAGAAGTTAAATTGTAAAAACTGAACAAAACATTAAAATCAGTAGCATTCTAAATGAATCATAATGTGCACAGACTCACCATAATCTCATTTTCTGTCAGAGGCAATATAGTTAACTAGCGTGTTGACCCATGGGGATCCACAGGTTCTAGATGTGGTAGTTTTTATGCTGTTGTGTATTTGTGCATGCTGTACCGCATTTGTCCAACAGTCACCGCCAAAGCATTGAGCGTATAACAACGTGACTGTAAGGTATTCCAAAATTTCTAATATCTCCCAAAATATTGGTCTTATTAACTTGCCGTTGTTGCTAGTGTGTTCCTTGACCAAAAACACACCAGTATGTCAAAAAGCAGCAGTCAGCTCTTTCCAGATTTTGTGTCAGTCCCCAGACACACATACACGCACACAGAGGCCACTTGGCTTTTATAATATAGATGAAAACTAAAACTACTGACCTAAAAAAACGTCAGCTTTCAAAACTATGAAAACTAAATAAAGACTACAATAAAAAAAGAAACTGGAATAAAAACAAATAAAGGTAAAATCAGGGTTATTTTCATTTCTTTCCCCACTGTTAATAATTCACAGTGCCCCAAAATTGACTACATAAATACTATACTAAAATAGTCAACACTTCAAAATAAAGCTAAAACTACCTATGCACTTGTAAAAACATCTAAAAATCTAAATAAATTAAACACCAAATTGATCATTTTATATCTACAATAATCATTTTGGGTTTGTGTATTTAAGTTGGACAGGATATAACCTGTGAGGTGACGTTATCCCTCATCCTTCCTCAGGACAAGAAAAATGCCTGCTATTTCTAGTCACATGATCAAATATGCAGTACATGGTCAACTGCTACATTTTGTAGCTGTGTCTGTCCCTGATACTTACATTGATCATAGCATTGGAAGTGATGCGGAAGAGGGTGGCTCGCTCATTGACTGCTTTGATCTTCTCCCCTCCCTCCACCGGAACTTTCAGACCCTCGAGTTCACTCAGGGAACGCTGTAGTGCCGCTCCGTGCTTGGCAATCAGGTCATTACATGTGCTGAGGTCATCGAGCTTGCTCACTAGTATCTTCAGAGTGCCCTGAATTTCACTGTGGTCCGACTGAGATGTGGGCTCCTCGTCTCCGGAGTCATCTGGAAGGAAGGAGGTCAAAGGTCACGTACTTTTGATCACAGAGAAGAATGGGGATTTGCAAGCACACAAACATTTTAGTTCAGTTTAGTTTATTTTGAATGTGCAACAAAACAAAATAATCCTACTTAGTCCTTATAAATGAAACAGAATAAGAAAACAAACAAACAGAAAACATATGCATATACGGTACATGAAAACACAGTATGGCATAATTTGCATATTTGAAAAGGAGTGGGAGGAAATATAACTTATTTAATCCCACCCCTTCTTGGAGAGCTTTGTCTAAAATAGTTATTTTAACAACCATGGAATAAAAAAAAATATGTATTTTTTCAATTTAGACCACTGAAGACACTGACTTTACTTCTAACAAGACAAATAAATATGTAGTTTCATCACTGTTTAGTGACCTTCACTGGCCAGCATCCATTCAGGACTCATAGTGTCTATGGTGTATTGTTTAATTATCTTTGGTTAGGATGCGTGTTTAAATAATTACAAATCTGTACGCAAAAGTCAATGGACCATAAAAAGACAAATACTTAGTCACCATGACGACAAACCTTTTAACAATGAACTGCTTCACTGATGAAATTAGTTTGATTTTACAGATGGCTTCCTCTGACACACATATTAATACGTTCATAAGAAAGGGACTCACTAAACATGACTTTTCAGAGATTATCAGATGTAAATATAAGCAGCATCAGGGCATTAAATTACTACCAGCTGGTCTATATCTATGAACCACTGCTGTCACAGTTCTGTCTCTATGATGTCACTTAAAAGAGGCTACTCAAGGTTACAGAGGTGACACAGAACATATGAGAACAGTGTTGCAGTGTCAGCTCTACATTACAAAACATGTACAGGCTTATACACGTGCACGTAGTCAAAGCATAAGCCTACATGGAAAGAAATGCACTTCAGATTTTCCCCTTGGTAGAGTCTTAAATGCTGTGATTGCAGTTGGTTGTCGGTTTGGAGAAAAAAAATTTATGAAGTGAATAAATACTAATCATAATTTAACATTTTAATATAACACTTATAACTGTGGATTTCAACATTTTGCACAGACATTAGTAGGATAAAAGTGAAAAAACTATACTCACTAGTGCTCTCATGTTAAGGTTGAAAACAGCAAAGTCATTATTTTACTAATTGCTGGATAACTGGAATAAATTATGACCTTAATGACTTACAGAAACCTTAAATGTAACCACAAATGACAGCAAACCATAATAGACAAGTCTCTTTTTGTCTCTTTTTTCTTCCTCTTTTCATTCAGTGAAGATTACTATGAAAAAAAAGTATTGATCCACACTCAGGAAACTCATTAAAAAAAAACCAAAAAACAACTCAATATCTGGCTTCCTGAACAAGCATGGATGTGAACATGTACATTTTTAATATACTGATTTATTATATTGAACATTATAAAGAAAAAGCAAGAAAACAGGGAGGAGAAAGAGGAGGAAGAGGGGCGCTAAGAGGAAGAGTGATTCCAGGAGGCGGAGGAGGAAGACGAGGAGACTTTAGTTATTCCAACAAGGGAAATATATTTTTGAAACTGAAGGGTTAAAGGTTTGAGCGGAGACAGAACATCTCTGGACTGTTATTCCACCTTGTGACCTTCTAATGCTCTCATTTCTAAAAAGTGCTCCTCTGGTGCTGTCAACTCCCTGGCATGCAGAGAACACTTCCTCACATTGAAAAGGTCTGTGGTGTAGCCGATAGCAACGACTGTCACGGTCTTTGTGAAGAAGAAGCACTACAGCGACACTTACTCATGAAAACATGGCAGCTTACTGTGACCTCGAAGCAGAAGAGACCATCACCTCTGTCGAGCATATTTACACTGTATAAGTACAACGTGAATCTCTGAGGATGATGATGATAACCTGGTGCTCACATCATGTAACAGCGATAACCTTCTATGACGCAAGCAGCACAGAAACATAAGACTACATGCAAAAGCAGTTTAGGTTAATAGCAGCAAGAGAAAAAGAGAACTGAGGTGAGGTGAGCGTATAGAAGAAGAAGGACACACATAAAAAAAAAGCTCACCATGTTGAAATTCTTGGACATCCATTTTCACTCAAAGGTAACCAACGATCACACACAGGTCACTCAGCTCTAGTCCCTGAGGTAACATGCAGACATAGTGAAAAAGCCTTCAGAGAGAAAATAACTGTGTAGCTATTAGAAGGAGGACACAAAAACAAAACGGTCCAAGCAAAGGTCAACACAGGAGCTCTAGAGTACCAAAAACCCCAGAGGAAATCTAAAATATCCACCCATCTCCAGCAAGCATTAGAGAAGGAGTCAAATTGCACTGAATTTTAGTAAAGTCACTACAGTGAAATGCAGGTAAAGAAAAAAACAAAAAAAACATTAACTGGAACGTGAGCTGAGAGACAGGGAGTTGCCGTTCAAAGGGACGCAAGAAACCGTAAAAGAAGTGAGTGAGAAAGGCGAAGAGCGTGGAAAGAGGATAATGAAATGAGCCTTAAACTGATAAAGCATGACCATGGCAGGAAAGCCTTAAATAGACAAGTTAGATGGTGAGTTGGACCACTTTTGAAATTCTTCCCACGAGGCCTGCCACATGCCTCCCAACCAAAATCATATGACCCCATCTTAATATACTACTGAACAATAAAATGTGCAAATGTAAAGATGTCACTGTTAAAAGCCATGTGTTTTTTTATTTGATACAATCAGATTGCTCTTGCAGCTTTCAGATTTTCCATAAAACAGATTCTTTTTATTCATGTAAGATTATTTCCTAATCCGAAATTTGTGATTTGACTGTAGTGTAAAGACCTCTAGTGAAACCGTGACATAATGTTTCCTGCCCCTTGTAGGATGAAGCTGAACATAGACAAAACCAATCAAATGATTTAAATCATATTTATCCTCATACAAAAATCAAGGTTACTCAAAGTCAGTCACCACAGAGCTGCAGTAACCCCAGTGCTCTGCCTCAGTGTGAAATTACAGAGCAGCCTCCGGATAATATTAGGATATTCAGAGTACTGTTAGAAGGACACTGGGTGGATCAGTGTAAAACAAGCAGCACAAGAGAAATAGTAGCCAACACTGTTCCTATGGAGAGCACTGAACCCATTACCTCACTTTCTAATAATAAAAATTAATAACACATTTGTGGATTGTAACTATTGGATTCATCAAAGGTTAACTGTGCTCATGTCTTATAGATTATATTCCATTAATAAGAGCACATGTAGATCGCCAGTTTATGATAAAAGCTATTGGCAGGTGTTAATTCTTTGGTCAAACACGACCAAACACCACGTGTCTCAGAAAATACATTTGCTAGGGTGCACTGCAGTAGAGCCTTGCTCTTATTATTCACCCTCATTCTGCCAATGAGTTCAGCAGCTCTAAGCAATGCCACTTAAAAATAAACTGTCACATGTACCAGGGCATATTTGTTTAGAGGAGACTGCTTCCAACGCCTGCAAAACTAATTCTATGGTGTTAGTTTAAGCTTAAAACACTTGCACATTAAAAACCAGGCGCTTCCATGCAGTTTGAGCGTATTGGCAAATACATATTAGTAGAAAGCATCCTCGAATGTGGTCCCATGAGGACCACAGTAGTAGTAACAAACCTGAGCTGAAGACCTCTGTGCATGTGTAGCTGCTCAACAACTTTAGATTCTTTTGAGCAGAGGACAGTGTCTCTGTTGATGAATAAGGACGGTTGACATTGTGCCACAGTCCCACATTTGAAGGATGAGAATGTGGAATATATGGCACATGATGAGGATGTTTTCCACTTGCAGATAGTGTTATGTGTGCTTGTATCAGGTACATTTGTCTAGTTTTTCAATTTTTGATTAAATCATCGCAGTATAATACTCCTTCCAAAAACTCAAGAGGACTGTCTGCTCAAACAAGCTGCAAAAACAAATTTTGGCTACCGTTTGTGTTTTGCAGACTGTCTGATAACAAGGAAAAACCATGACACAAGATTTCTTCCATGCAAAATGAAGCCAACAGAAATATGCTACAAATGTCCTTTTTGCACTGCTGTTTTGGTTCACTGAGCCAGATAATCTGTAAAATGTCAAGCACTACAGCAGAGGTTTAAATCTTGGAGAGGTGGAGGCTAAACAAAAGATATCAATTTTATATCACAAAGAATGTCCATAAACAGTCAAGACGTGGTTTTAAAGTAGATCTGTGTGGATAAATAACCTGTCGATGCCTAGCTCACCCCCTCATATCTCTAGACCTGTTCTTTACAACAACAGATGTGGATGGATGACTCTCCAAAGTGAAAGCAACACCACGGGACAAGGCCAGGAGCCCATTACAACGCCAGTCATGCCTCAAGGGCGTACTACCTCCCCCTCCCCCACAATGTACCAGCTCGGCAAACACCCTGGTCAACAGAAATGAATATCAGTTTCCAGTTGCATCCTCCTCCTCCTCAAAAGATGATTAATTTAAGCAAATATTCATGTATAAAATGGACTGATTCTCATCAGTTTATCCCTTTAATTGGTAACATTCAAACACCCAAAGACACATCCATCCTCCTCTTCAGTATGTTCCGCCTTCTTTACCTCTCACTTCCACCATACTGTCCACCTCAGAGAAGAGTATACAGGATGGAGAGAGGAAAACCAGGAGAATAGGAGGTGGGCGAATGTAATTGGGAGAGCAGTAGTGTGCAATCCCTCTGTCAGGGCTTGTCTCTCACTTTGTCCCTGAGGACATGCTGTCAGATCAGTGGAGCCAGGCCTCTGGCTGACAACACGTCACCCTGTGGCAGAAGGACGTATCGAGCAGCACAACAAGCAGCCAAGTACATGGGAGGAATGGGCTGCCCCTGTGGATTAAATATGATCTTTAAACATCTTAAAAGGCCTACCCACAAGGACAATTAGAATCTGGAAATAACAATAGGACATACTTCTGTTTACACTGGATTTATAAGTCTTTCCATGTTTTCATAGATCAGAATCAGCATGAGGTCCTGACTATGGAGTAATTTAACATGTAGACAGTGACTGTAAGACAAATGCATGTTGCAGTTTCTTGAACTTCAGGTTTGGATGGTATTCCTCTATTCCCATGAGAAATGTCACTTATTAGTTGCAGCCCTAGTTCCATCTATATTAAACCTCAGTGTAGTCAAACTGATGATTTGCCACAACTTTTCTGGAAATCATGTTTTTTATTACCTTTTAAATCTTATTTTCATTTTCCTTTTGTCATCTTAAGGGTTTGCAGATAAACTATGTTATTGACAGTTTTATGATTGAAGGCATGCTTTGACTTCAGTATATTTATGCATATTTCCAGTTTAATATCCTTTTCTATATGCTGTATATGCTGATGCCAGTGCAGATAAAGTGAAAAGATGAAAAATGACTCATGTCACTATAACACCTTTTCCATTTCTCAAGTATCCACATCTTACATAAATAGCCCATATCCTGTATAATGATGTATACAATTGTAATATCCCTCATGATTATTATGATATTGATTTTAATTACCCAGTCTGAAGGTAGTTGCAATCTAACACAGCCTTTGGTAGGAAAAGACTTCTTTCAACATGGACAGCAAAGTAAGAGGGAGATAAAATGTTTTGCAGCTCAATGTTTTGATGAAGTGTGCAGGAGAGAGGAGAAAATATGAGAAGTATATCAAAAACAGAAGTGAGAACAAGCTAGATGAAGAAAGAAGATGCATCCCAGGGGAATAGAGTGTAATCCTGGCCAGTAATTGCTAACTGGCTCCATACCTCCCCTGAGATACATCACAAGGAGACAAACAGAGGAGACAGCAGGTTAAACCCAGTAACACTGCGCTCAGCTCTCCACAAGCAAATGAGAAACTGTGCAGTGCAACTCATCACTGTCCCCAAAGCTCTGCAGTACAGCTCTGGCAAAGGATCCAATCGAACGCTCTCAGAAAGCAGCAAATAGCTAAAGAAGAAACGGCAAACTGTAGCAATGAAGCAATACGTTTTAAATCAGTAACATTTTATAATCTGCAAGCGTAGACAAAAAAGAAAACAATCAGCCTGCTGACTCCTAAACTGTGGATTTATATTCCAGTATGCGGAGTAAATGTTATTAATTCCCATCTGGTGCATCAAACCTGTGAGAGGAAAATGGCTTACTGCATGACTCCTACAGTGTGAAGCTTGAGTCATTAATTATCCTACAACCTAAGAATACTAACTGAGCCTATGTGAAGAAGTAGAGCCTGTGACTGTGACAGGATTTTCAGGAAGTGCAGTAATAAAAGAAAAAAAAATTAAAATAAAAAATTGCTGCTTTACAGAAACAATGAGTCACAAGCATATGTTTAATGTCCAAAACACTATGCTGCACTAAGCTATTAACTGGCCCTATGATGTACTGTACATTAAATCTACCAGAGAATTCCCATCATTACTGGGGCACAGATCCTAATTAGAACTCAGGCATCCAGGACTAGCAAGAATACATTGACTAACAACATGCTTGCAGACATGAAGTCTTCATTTACATGCATGCAAACAGCCTCTGCAGATATAAGTGAGCTGCCTTGGTTTGTGTAAAGGAGAGCCAGTACAAAACATGACTGCTTTTTGAAGCCTGTGAGACATACAGTTTGTTAATTATGTTGTTTCTAGCATCTTAAAAATAGCTGCTCATTAGCACATTCTATAGATATAAAAACACTACAGTAATAAAGCCTATGGAAACTGTATCACTTCTTACTTAAAAGGTAAAAACTGTCTCTCCCTGGAGTGTGAAGTTTAAGTTCAAGCACTTAAGCTGAGTAATATGATATAATACACCATGTGACAATACTAATTTGTCAACAGCCAAAGATAATCTTGAGGCAAGATCATACCCATCATTATATTGAAGCAGGGAGTTACTGGCAAAGTTCATGTTAATGGTAGTAATGAATTTTCAGATTTTTGCATGTAAGTGATAAATCAGCCACATATTTAATATAATGGTTTAGCCATGAGACATTTTTGACTGTTTATTAAAACATTTCTCAAAATAAATGAAAATAAGTTTTATAAAACAATATAATGATACTGCTATAAACAACTACATGTCATAAAATGACACTGATCAGACTTAAAAATTACCAAGGTGGTATAAGCATGTTGTGCTGAAGTATCTTGAGATCCAGTTTGATTCCTCATTCAACTGCTATTGTCTCTCCTTGATCTGCTGATAATAAAGAATCATTTATCAAAATCATGATCCATGTGAAAAAAAACCTAAAACACTGTAAGATGTGATCCATCATGCTTATTGTCCAAGTGCCAGCACTTTAAGATAATGAGCCATGAAGGTTTCCGTCACACCAGAACAGAGGTGACTGCCTTCAGGAGCAGATAGTGAAAGTGTCTCTAAAGAACTCATTAATGCATGTGTATTGAGAGTCAAAAAATTAAAAATGATGAGGGCAGAGAGCTCTGCACTACAGCTGACGCTGCACTCCTTCTGACCTTTGTTAAAAAACCTGTACAGTGGAGCTGTGTCATGAAGGAGGGATGCAAGTAGGATCTCGACTGCTATGAACACCAACAGTTTCCTTCGTGCTAGTGGAAAAGAATCACAGCAACTCCAACAGACTTCACTAAAACTGATTATCGAATTGATTTGGAATTTCACACTGAAGTGCAGCTCCAGAAGAGTTCCTACACGTCAACAATCTTCTCATTGTAACTGTGCTCATCGTAGCAGCCCAAGAACACTTTCAGTTTCCACGGAAGGACGACTGCAGAAGCCACGGATTTTTAGCTCTCTGACAATGTCTGAATCACAGTACAATTTTCCTGGCCACACATTTTTAATAATAGTTTCTAATAACATGATAATAGAAAGGAATGATGCAGAAAATGTCTCGTTGAACTTATCCTATTTTTAACAGTAATATAATGGTGGGTGGCTGAATTAGAACTAACTGGTGCCTTTCAGATTCCAGGTCTGATTTGTTGTCATTCTAATTAAAATTAATAATGGTTGTTATTTTCACCAGTTTTTTGTTTTAAGGCTATTTACTATTTTTTACTGTCAAATACTAATTCCATCGCAAAAGTGGAGCACTGCATTGATGAGGATGATGTGGCTGTCAACAAGAAATGCCTGTCACAGGGTATTCAGCTGTGTTTGGATGTCTCATTTATTAGGCTGTTTGTTGATTTTTAAAGCTTAGTTGGAGCAATGAACACTTTAGTGTTTAGTGGCCCTGAATCACTGTTTAACATTGATGAACTCTGAATTCACACTGATTCTACCAAGAACTCTAACTCTTGCTTAGTACCACTGAACTGATTTACATTAAAAATATAATATTGAATTCCACTCCATACCAGCTGAAGGAGATACTTCAGTGAAACTGTAGGAGGCTTCCATATTCCATATTATCTTATTTCCAGTACTGTTCCTAGTGTTTCAATAAATCCCAATAACAAACTCCCAAATTCAGATAATTATTTCAGAGACTGTAAAGATCTGGATGATACCAATAAAATAGAACTTAAAACAAAAGATCAAAGTATTCATCTGATTCTGATGATGTCTCCAAGTAAGCTGTAGTGATACTGACAATGAACAGCAAGTTCTAGTTGGTTCTTAGAGAATTTGAGATTATTAGATTAGAGTAGTTCAGAGATGTGATGCATTGTTCTCTCATGCTCTTTGTGTGATTTCATTATATCTGAATGTTAATATTAAGGAACATGTGCAAAAACCAACTGTGAAGAATCTCTAAATAACATTACACTGCACTATGTAAGTCAAATTAATTTTAGTGATTAAGCTGCCAAAGTAAAGACAGAGCGCCCAGGGCTCAACAGCACAGCTGTTCAAACCAACAATGTCCAACTCTGCTATAGGCAACAGAAGGATGGATGAAGTGAGAGAGGTGGAAAGACAGAAACACTGAGAAGGAATTTTCTCACTTTTAGTCCAAAACTAACAAAATAATCATAAATATACGACAAGAGGCACTCTGTATATGATGCTATTGACCTGTCCTGAGCAGTAACAGAGTATTGACCTGTGCTCTGTCCTCTGACATGTTATATAGGCAGTATTTCCTGAGAGTGGATTGTGCACATGTCCTATTAATCAGTAGTTCATACTTCCTTTGCTCAACACCCTCATACAATATAAGAACCGATTAAAGTCGTCCTGTCACCACAGTCACTCAAAGACAGGTTTTAGGACCCTGGGAAACACCGCCTGAAACAGTCTGTGATGATGCAATGAATTCTAAACACATAATAAGCGTACACAGATGCAGGCTGCCAACACAACACTTAGGCCTGGCAGACTCCGACTCATCCATATGCAAATGCAAAGTGGAGCAGGCGCAAAGAAGAGAGAGGAAATGAGACTGAGGGAGAGCAGAACAGGAGAATGAGGCAAAAGAGGGAAGGAGACTGCATGCAGTGAGGAGCTTTTTTTACAGCATGAATTGTTGCAATGTTGAAGGAGGCTGGAGAAATCTGAGGATCTATGGCGACAGATGACAGATCCCAGAGAGAGAGACAGAGGAAGGTGGATGAAGAAATGACAGCTGCCTCTCAGACACACGATGTAGAAGAGATAGCGAGATGAAGAGGGTTTTCTCTTGGGCAGATGGAAAGGAGTGTGACAGCTCCAAGCTCCTGTGCTGTAGCGTCAGCAGTGGCTGTACTGACCCTGGTTGAATTTACTCAGACAGCCTGAGTTGCAGAGGGAGCGGACCGTCCCCGGCTCCCAGCAGCTCCGGCCCTTCATCCCACTTTGTGCAGGCCTGATCCCACTCCTCGTTCCCTGAGACGCAATACTGCCCTGGGCCGCTACATAATCCCAGCGATAGGGGGGGAACAAGGCAATATCTCTACCTATTCAGCATTGCAGCATGCACACACATACTTGCATGCTCACAACCATACATACAGTACAAACAGTGATGTGGGGAGCAATGCAGACACTCCCTCTTGTAATTCCTATCTCCTCTCCTGCATTGGCTGTCTTTCTCCTGGAAACACGCACACACACTCAGCATACACACATTCAGAAAGCTCTGCACATTTACAATTCTCCTCCACATGCTTCTCTCAGTGCAGTGCAGATTTGAGAAGAAGGGAGGGAGAGAGGACGGGAGGGAGGGTGGGAAGGAGGGAGG
>JAPTYQ010051531.1:0-10383 GCA_029814465.1 Ostorhinchus cyanosoma
ACACACACACACACACACACACACACACACACACACACACACACACACACACACACACACACACACACATATATAGTGTCAATTATAGAAAAATGTGTGTTTTAGTAATTGAGTCACTTTTTGAAACTATGATTTAGTTGCACAGATGTAAAATATTTTTTTAATAAATCACATTAACAGGTATGCATGTAGGAAGACATCACAGTACTGGGGAGAAATCAAGGTGTATTAATCCGATTTCTGTGAATCAGATGACTGCCCTTATTTTATGAAGTTTTTCAGATTGTGCTCTTTACATGATCTGATAACTCCAGAAACTAAATAATGATCGGAGTATTAGTGTGCATATAAATGACAAAACAGATCTTATCATCAGATTTGGGCCACTTTTTCCTACTTTGTGAATGTAGCCCTAGTGTGAATAATCTTACTTAATGCAATGATCTTTAAATTAGACCATAATGAAACCACTTACAAAATACAACTAGCTTCAAAAAGAGAGCACAGCATTAGCAGACTTAAAACTGGACTATAGTCTACTCTTACATATGTGCCAGTGGATTTGGACCTGCCTCTCAATGCACTGGACACCACCCATCATTGATCAGTGTGACTATATGACTAATGTCAGGCATCCAGCCCCAGCAGGTTACTGGACCAACTTCAGAGGCACTGTGCGGGCGTTTTGACCTTTCCTTTGTGTCCACCCCACAGGCCTTAAGCTGATCAAAGGCAACTCGACCCCACTGAAGACATCTGCTTTGCCGCCGCCTCTGGACACAGTGCAGCTGAAGGACATTGTGTGTTACCTGTCGCTGCTCGAGGGTGGACGTCCTGAGGACAAGCTAGAGTGTGAGTCTCATGTCTCATTTAGGGGCTCTGAGCCTCTTCTGCATGTTTATTATTCATCTTCCAGACAAATTTTACCACACTTCTCCTCCTAGGTCTTTGTGAAAACCTCTGCAAATAACACACCAAAACATGTGGGTTCATCCTGAATGGTGTGCAATGACTTTTTGTTTTGTTTTTTTTTGTTTTAGAGATTTGCACATTTCTGACTGAGTTATTCACTAAAAACCTGTGGAAAAAATCCCATAAGAAACAAATGGGGAGACAAAAATCAGCCAGAAAAGTCCACTCGTTTCCCACCGCTACTACTTCGCCATACTTTCACCTAGAGACTTAATTTACACTTTAAAACACAGGCATTTTTGTCCAGGAATGTGTTTAATATGAGGATGGGGTTTATGGTTTTCCATAGGCGACTCTTTAAACCCCATGGGTTGAGTGAAAATCAAAATAAATAAATAAATAATTAAATCTCCTTTTTTAGAGTGCATTATGTCATAACATAATTCACCTGAAAATGTTCTGAATAACTCGCCCTCCTGGCCAAACAATATGTACAGTAGAATGATCTTTTCCCAAAATGTAGCCACCGTTCCTGGGATTCATATAAACCCATTTGAAGACCTAGCTCTTATTAAAGTGAAATAGCAGGCTGGAGTTGAGCTCCCCAGGTCTGTCTGCCACTCAAGATCATTTTAGTTTTCACCTAGCATTTACGGTTCTCCCGTAATTAGCATTTTTCTAGAGCTGTTCTGGAGCCTCTCAGAGGCAGAAATCAGCTTGTCTGTGCCTGTGCCTAAGTACTGCAGTGGTTGTTGCCATGGTAATCACCATGGTAATGGCAGCTCTGGTCTGTGTTAGGCCCAGATGTCAGATTACAACTTACTAAAGGTGCCCTGCAACACAAAATAGGCCGATGTCACACTTCCTGCTTCCCGGGGCAGGGAAAGTCGCCGAGCAGGGTATGACCATTTCCAGCAGTTGCTATGTGTATAGGCTCTATAATATGGCTGCCTCCTCTTGTTGCCATTATTTTTGTGTACTGGGCTGCTAACATCTAAACAAAGACAGGCGTACTTAAGTTTTCATGATTTTCCAAAACATGAACTGCTCCGCAAGTTTTGGTTGAGGCTGATTAGGAGGAAGGAGGGGCCATCGTTTAATATTCTCTGTGGAAGCACGATCGTGTGTCGTATCTCCTTTGATGAAGAGAGCCTACATAGCTCCAAAAGTGAGCGGAACAGGCTAAAGACCAGTGCAATTGGTGCAATCTCCTGATAACACACACAATGAATGGCATTTAACCAGCAGATAGCATAGCAACTAACTTAGCATGGTAGCATTAGCACTGATTCTAAACAAAGAAGTCAACATTAGCAAAGTCAAAAACTCAACAGAATTTTTATAGGATGACTTGGATATTCCAAATGCCAAGTTACGGATGTTTCACCTCCTTTAACTCATGAACAATAACTTTACCAAACTTTTACTGGCAAAGCCCAGCTCTACAGCAGCTCAGCTGACAAGCTTATCCAAACACCACCAGGTTCAGCAAAACAACTAAAATTAAACTTGCTGATAACAAAATTTGTACTAATGATACCTTATCTTAAAAACTCTATAGTCTGTGGTTATAGTGCTTAAATTTCAACAGCTGGCCGAGTCAAGCTAGCTAACTATAGGGCTACAGCTGAAAATCAAACGTAACAGTTGTTTAAGATATAAATTTATACAAACACAACACATACCAAAAAAACAGAATTCACAATACAACATACAGTTGATAATATGAAAGATGACAACACCTTATTAACTTTGTGCTGGGGTTGCTAGACCAGCTGCAATAGAAATTAATCTCTTTCAATGCCACTTCACTCAATGTTGGAACTATTGGACCCTCCATAACCCAGAAGAAGGTCCTTATTTTGTCCACCACTTTTTATAGAGGGAGTCTATGAAAGTGTTGCAACTCTCTTATATTGAAGGCTCTGGCACAGGGTCAAGGATGCTGAAAAGAAAAAAAAATGGGCTAGCTGTCAGTAGTCAGTCAGAGTCATGGAGAGTAGCATGTTGAATGTTCAATAAAACTGGCACAAATCGAGCTGAGTCTTCCAGCAGGCTTTCTATGCCATATTAGAATGGCTTGAAATTTGGTAATTTTTTCCACAAACAATGTTAACAGAGTCTATCGTAGAACTTCAGACATTACCACATAAGTAATGAAATACATGTGGCAGGGCACCTTTAAGGCTCCACAGAGGCACAGCCATACAATTGACAGGAACCCCAAATTGTAGGCAATTCACAATCAACCTAGACAGACATTCAGCACAGAGACAGTTTTGACAGACGTATGTGGCCAAAACTGCAAAAAAAAAAAAAAAAGCTCAAACAATAAACCTAAAATAAAATGAAAAAAAAATAAAACATAAGAAATAGAATAAAAAATAATTAAAGCTCAAAAACTTCACACAAATCCTGCATATGAAACGAAGGACCTGACCTCAGATCACATACACATACATATGTAGCTATTCAGTTAAAAGTTATTTAAACAATGCTTTAAAACAGTCCTTTTTTTTTTTTACATACTAGAATAAAGTGTAATTGCACATCCAGTACAGTAGGTGGCAGTAGTGCTGTGATTGTCAGAGTGTGTAAATGAAATAATAGCGCTATAGAGGGTATGAGTTTACATCAGCAGGAAACACAGCGAGACTGGGAAAAATGTGGAATATGAAATGAAATTAAAGACAACTGGACTCGACATGGATCCGTGTGAGCTACCATAGAACAAGTGGTCCACAAACATGTGGCCTTAAATCGCGTATCCTAACATCCAGGGTGTAGGGGATCATCGCTCTTTTTACCTGAAACAAACACTCATGGTTTCATCATCACTGACAACCAGGGTCCAAGACTAGCTGATCCAAAGTCCATCTACAGTAGACAGTGGACGGACCCAGTTAATATATGCATGATCTACTGGTACTGGGGATATTTAAGTCTAGTTCATATCAAATATTTTATACAACACAGATACTACACTTTAGTGCAGTAGATAGCATTCATGCCTCACAGCAAGAAGGTCCTGGGTTTGATTCCAACACCAGTTGACCTGGTACCTTTCTGTGTGGAGTTTGCTTGTTCTCACCGTGTCTGCGTGGGTACTCCGGCTTCCTCCCACCATCCAAAAACATGCACTGACAGGCTAATTGGTTAATCTAAATCGTCCAAAAGTGTGAATGTGAGAGTGATTGTTTGTCTCATATGTCAGCCCTGCGATGTACTGGCGACATGTCCAGAGAGTACCCCGCCTTCGCCCGTATGTAGCTGAGATAGACTCCAAGCGACCCCCGTGACCCTAGTGAAGATAAAGTGGGTTCAGAAAATGAATGAATGAAGATACTACTGCTTTGGACCAGCTTGGTACAACTTTATTCTTGTAAATTATGATATTTTTCCCACCTGGTTTTAAATTACATTATTCTCTTAATATTATGGCCTTATTCTTGAAATATTGCAACTTTATTCTCATAAAATTATGACACTTTTTGTATTGGACTTCGGGATTTATCTCAATATTTCATTTATGACTTTATTCTTGTAGTGACAGTGCTTTTATTTTCTCATGTGGCCCTAATATGTCATCGTGGCTTTGTGCTTGAGTATCCCCGTATCTGAAAAACTGGGTTAGCCTCAGTTTAAGTTAGTTTACAAGTCATGTACACACAAATGCAGACAAAAAACATTTAAGATGCTAACCAGAGCTTTACTACGGAAGAAACATTAGCAACAAACAATATGTAATTTAAAGTATGATTTTACCCAAAAACACAGCATAACTTAATGTTACCTGACACAAAACAGGATTGACAAATCCAAGCAACAAAACCTGGATTCATCCTTCGGTGCCTGTAAAACGATAGCTCCAACTGCTTTTCAAACCTGCTCATATAATCACTCACACAACAGCTGTTCCCCATTTTTATTTGATATTGTTCTAAAGTTTAGACGGTATTGAAGCCAGCGCTGCCACTCATCTCCTTCTTTCTGCCACTCAGTGGGCGTAACCGCGGTGACTTCCGCTACTGTGACGTCATGTGCCTACCCTCTATAGTGTAGATTTTTTTTGCACCAAGCGTCCCCTCATACAACACAGAGCAGGAAATATGAAATGCAGTGAACAAACCATCAAGTGACACCATGGAAAAATATTTAACAGGGATGAAAAGAAAGGCAGAGAGAGATGGAGATAACAAGACAAACAAAAGTCTCCCAAAAGCTAAGATGAGGAAATATGACGAAGCATATGTAGCATTTGGCTTCACTGTGACTACGGCGGGAGACGAGAAAAGGTTGGTGTGTTTACTGTGTCTAAAAATGATGGCAGCAGCCAGCATGAAGCCAAATAAATCAAGGCGTCACTTAAACACATTACAACCCAGTCATGCTGATAAACCGATTGAGTTTTTTCAGCAAAAATGTGCCAAATATTGCCAACAATCATCAAGCTTTGTGAATGTTTCTTCAGTAAACCACTGAGCACTGTTAGCATCATATGAGGTGGCATACCAAATTGCTCAGTGCAAAAAATCCCACTCCGTAGCAGAGGAGCTGACAATACATGTAGCATTAGACAAGGTCTATGTCATGCTGGATGACAAAAGTGCTGCAAAAATACAAACTATCCCTCTGTCCAATGACACTGTCACCAGACGTATAAATGACGTGTCTGATGATCTGAAAGTACAGCTGGTAGATAAACTCCAAGACAAATGTTTTGCCTTACAATTCAATGAAGCAACTGACACCCACAAAGACTGTTTGTCATGTCAAAACGTACATAAGCAATAAAGAAACTCCCTGTGTGAGGATCTACTTTTTTGTAAATGTGTCAGAGACAGAACCACAGCTGGAGAGCTATTCAAAATGCTGGACTGCTTCCTGACTGAGAATGCGCTTAAGTGGGAAAACTGCATTGGTGCTTGCAGTGATGGTGCACAGACTATGGCAGGGAGGAGAAAAGGACTTAGACACTCATCAAGAAGGCCTCACCTAATGCTGAGTGGACACACTGAGTTATACACAGAGAAGCACCAGCATCAAGGCACCTTTCCTCTGAATTAAGTGAGGTTATGACTGACATTGTAGGTGTAGACAATTTTATAGACTAGACCACTTAAAACAAGAGTCTTCTCTGCTACCTGTGAGGAGATGGGGGCTGAACATCAAGCTGTGCTTGTTTCACAGTGAAGCACAGTGGCTGTCATGAGGAAAGGCCTTCTCTCAAGTTTTTTTTAGCTCAGAGAGCAGATAAGAATGTTTTTGGAGCAGGAACACAAGCATAGAGTTGCAGAAAAATTTAGTGATGAGAACTTCCTGGTGAAACTGGCCTACCTGAGTGACTTATTTGGAAGGCTAAAGGAACTAAATCTACAGCTTCATGGGAAAGATAAACACCTCCCTGAGGTCACAGACAAGATCAGCTCATTCACCCAAAAGCTTGAAATGTGGGGCAGACGACTCAGATTAATTCGAGAACCTGCATGAATTTGTTGAGACTACTGACTATGCCACCTCAGTGATTCCATGTAATAAGCAGCATATTTCATCACTGATGGGATTCTTTAAAAAGTACTTCCTGAAAACAGTTCCCAGTATGACTGAGTAAGAGATCCTTTCAATGCACCAGCTCCAACTGATCTCCGCTCTGCAGAGGAGGACCAGTTCATTGACACGACTCCACATTGAGACTGAGGTTCACATCACAGACACTGAGTGAATTCTGGCTGAGTGTAGAGAGGTAGTGTCCACTCTAAGGGCAGAGGGCTATGGGTATTCTTTTCTCTTTTGTAACTTATCTTTGTCAGACTGGCTGCTCTGTTGTTGCTGTACTGAAGACCAAGTACAGGTCCCAGCTAAACATGGAGCAGGAGCTGAGAGTTACAGTATCATGCTTCCAACACCGCTTTGAAAAGCTGTGTACTGCAAAACGTGCTCTTTATAGCCATTAATCCTGACTTCTTCATTTTGCTAAAAAAAAAAAAAAATTTAATCAGCTCAAATTGTTTTATTCATTTCTGTTTTGTATAAAGCGTAAACAGAATGGGCACGAGGACTGACCCTTGCAGCACGTCATAACTCTGGAATATGGTGATGATTGTTGTTTTACGTTGACAAACTGGTACCTATTAGAAAGATAGGATTTAAACCAGAGGCTGCTCCTCTGATGCCTGTTCTGATGCCCATTCTAATCTCTAAAGTAAGATACTGTGGTCAATTGTGTCAAAAGATGCACTCAGGTCCAACAGAATCAGGATCGAGACCAATCCGTCATCAGCAGCTAATAACAAATCATTAGTAACTTTGACTAGTGCAGTTTCAGTGCTATGATGAGCTCGAAAGCCAGACTGGAAATGTTCAAATAAACTATTGTCCTGTAGGTGCTGACATAGCTATTTAACCCCCACTTTTTCAAGAACTTTTGAGATGATGGGCAGATTAGATATAGGCCTGTAATTGGCTAGGATCTCAGGATCTAGAGTAGGATTTTTCAGAAGTGGTTTAATAACTGCAAATTTAGAAGACTGTGGCACGTAGCCAGTAATTAAGGGAGTATTTATTATATTTAGGGTAGTGTCATTAGTTAGGGGCAGAGTCTCTTTAAAAACTTTGGTTGGGATTGGGTCTAGGAGGCAAGTTGACGATTTAGAGGATGTTGCATCAGCTCGGTCTACAGTAGTGAAATTTAATATTATAGAGGGGTTTAATGGGAGATTCTAGGTTTGCAGCCTGTCCAATAGTTGGAAGTAGTTCATCTATTTTATTTCTAATTGTTGAAATTTTATTATTAAAGACTTGTAGGAAGTCATCACAGCTGAGAGCAAGTGGGATAGAGGGTTCAATGTTATGACATAAGTTACCATGTGTTTCTTCTGTGGAGCTAGCCTGCTCCAGACCAGGATAAGTTCCAGGCTCTATTTAATCTTGTCCCTTATCTCAGTCAGCAGTCACCACAAATGGAAACCAATAGTTCTTACACTGACCACTACCCAATGTTATCACAATAATGACCCACTGTCATTATTTAAACATTTCATTCATTCATTCATTCATTCATTCATTTTCTGAGCCCACTTTATCCTTATTAGGGTCACAGGAGTTGCTGGAGCCTATCCTAGCTACTTATGGGTGAAGGTGGGGTACATCCTGGACATGTCACCAGTTCATTGCAGGGCTGAATATTGGGGTGTATTTCAATACTGTTTTCCTCTTTTAGGGTTATTGTTTTGCTATTTAAACATTTGTGATAATTAATTTCAAGAATTTTAGATAAATGATGATTTTAGATGATTTGCAATCATTAGATATGTTAGAATTTCCCATACACTACATATGCCATATAAATATAAATACACATCAAAAAGAAACATGATGTTCCTTTATTGAAAAACGGTAAATAAAAGCAAGTAAACCGTCAGGTCCTTTCAAAACTTAAGTCACACAGTGACTCTACAAGATAGAAAGCACAGAATCAAAGCATATTATGGAACATAGGAATAAGTACACATTCAAAGTTGTGTACATAACCCTGCGTGTCTGCACACTGAAATAAATGCTGGACAAATCCATACACAACAAATGAACAGACAATGAATGGATGCAGTAGCCTCCCGGCAAGCTTGAATACACACAATATACAACACAAACAACATAAGAGGCCAAATCCATTTAAATTGAATTAAAAAAAACAAAACACCAATTTCTCTGCCAATGCAGGACATTTTTAACTGAAATGTATGTTAACTAAAATAATTTAACACATACTGGTCCCTGAGCAGCCAACCATCATCAGGGAAGATGGCAGGATTGTCCCAATCCATGTGTGATGCACTCTGGGGGCCCTGTCCCTCCTCAGGTAGGCGGCATGCCCTCTAAGGGCTGACCCTTAAGTTGTGCAGTCAGTGAAAGTGTGCCTTCAGGAGGCCAAAGGTGATTTTGATCCTGGCCTTTGTCTTAGCATGGGCATGATTGTAGGCCTGCTGTGCTTCCTGGGGGTCTGAGTATAGTGTCAGGAGAAAGGGCTGGCAGGCTTACCCCCTTGTGCCCCAGCAACACACCAGACAATTCATCTGTCAATACAAAAGCTCAGAATCACAACCTCAGGAATAGAGTGAAATTCTGGACAAAGCCATGATACAAAAAGTGGTTATTGATAGAAATTGTGTGGCTCACCTTGTGATAGTTGCTGATAAATGCCAGAGGTCCCAAAGACTCAAGGAGTAATGGACCAAGCCAGGCCACTATGACACAACACTGATCATCAGCACTGACCCTCTGAAATGATAAGATGAAGACTATTAAACCATTCATGCACCTCACAAGCAATAAACAGTGTTCATTGACTGACAATATCAGAAAGTCATGATAAGACAAGACAAGACAAGACAAGACAAGAAAAGATAAGATAAGATAAGATAAGCTTTATTTATCCCAAAGGGAAATTCACTGAAGTCAGTGAGCTCATCTATTTATACAGTCTGACGGAGTTACATGTACACAATTTCACATCTACAGTCAGTTTCACTTACCTTGTGCAATGGGCACCAGGACTGGGAACAGAATGCTGACAGCTGACTAAAAATCGTGGGTTGTATGTTAGAAAATCTACAAATTCTTCAAAACTTTGACATTTCTGGTGTTTCAGCAACAAATTATGTATCAAAATATTGGAAAAACCCTTTTTTTCTCAAACACTAGTCACATTTCAATCTTAAAATATTTTGTTTTCCATCTATGGGCGTCTAAGTGCCCAGAGTGCTGATTTTTCTCCCATTCACTCCAATGTTAAATTTCTCTCACTAACATGTGTGACTAACTTCACTTGACAAAATCCGCCGTGACTGGCTAGTTGTTTTGGTATTGGCTAAACTAGCTTATCGTGATACTGTGTGCACAAGGATCTTGTCTGTGCATTTTTAGATGCGTATTTTATGCGCACTTTAGAGGCATTGCTTGTCTGGTCTGCTGAAAACAGTTTCTTTTGCTAGTTACTGTGATTTCAAACACGAGTTGTTGTTCATGTATTCATGTATTGTTTTTTGCGAAAAAAATTAGGTGCGTCCCCAGGGCGCTTTGATAATAAGTTTACTGTGCAAATATTTATCTTATTACAATATCATATTTTAATTCATCACGGGTGCAGGACCTATGAACATCATTGTATGACTATGGATTGACAGCAGTTTGTTTGAGAGGTGGTTTTGTAGTTAATTTAACATGGATAGCCATGTCTCCTCCACAGGTCATTAGTGGATGTCAGGTGCACCTACCATGTTTCTCCTCACCTAGCAACCCTGTAGAGTCCATAGCAACTGTGTGTGTGTGTGTGTGTGTGTGTGTGTGTGTGTGTGTGTGTGTGTGTGTGTGTGTATGAGACTGCTACTCCTCCTCCTACAGTACTACTACTATTACTACTGCTATTACAGATCCAACCTGCATGATAGAAAAAGCTGATTAAAACTGATTCTC
>JAPTYQ010051541.1:0-10383 GCA_029814465.1 Ostorhinchus cyanosoma
TTTGTGTTTTGTGTTTTTTTTTTTTTTTTTTTGCAGGGAAGAATGAGCTATAGGTACAGATAAGACGTGAAAACATTTACAATTTTAATAAAAGCTGCTAATAACAGTAGATTCATCACAGTGCATTTGACTCATGGAAATGTTCAGATTTTACGGCTTTAAATCCCAAACTTATGTGACGGAGACAAAATGTTAAATAAGTTCAAAGTAAAGCCATCTTTATTCATTACTTCTTACTCCAAATTTTAATGTATTGCTTTACTCTGTGTTAATGTTAATTTTAATGTGTTTTATTTAACTCTGTGAATGCATTTTAACCCATCAAGACCCGAACATCTACTGATCTAAACTGTTTAATACCCGTTGATCCTCTAATCCTATTAATCCATGTAAATACTTAATATAAAATGCAGTATTTCATCTTTTCATGGTTGTCAGATATGAACCATTTGAACGTGGAAGCACTGTCATCTTCTACATTGTTTCACCAGTAAAACCCATGGAGTTGGATCAATGACAGTGGATGGAGACACTGGGATTATGTTCAGTTAAAGATATTTGCTGGAAAAGTCACTTTTCCTTCAATTTTCTCAGTTTTTAATGTAATAAACCTCAACTTTATTCTTAGCTTTAATGAACACCAACATGATCAGTAAATTAAATGTAGGAAAATACCAGCAAAAACACAAAATACAGAAGATAACATTACAATAAGTTCTGATAAGTCACTTATGGAAAGTTAAATATAGTGAAAAATTCATTTGGGAGTTGACGCAAATACATCACTGGGTCCTTATGAGTTAAAAACCACATTTTATCTCTAATTATTTTACAGTCTTTTACCCTTTTGTGATTTTTAATGTATTTTCTTCTGTGATTTTTATGCCTTTTAAAGCACTTTGAGTTACCCTGTTTTTGAATAATGCTACACAAATAAACTTGCCTCGCGTTAAAAGCTGAAGGTAAATGCTCACCATTGGCTTTATGGTCCAACACTATAAAGCTTTTGGAGTTTCTGGCAACACCAGATCATTTCAGATCAATTTAAAAGGAGACACTAAAGTCTGAGAAATAAAGGAGCCTGACTGGACAAAGCAGAACTCAACATTAAATTTATGTAGCCCAGTCAAGACAGACCGCACCCTCAGTTTCTGGATCCCAGACTGAAAACAACTTTTTTTTTTTTTTTTTCTTTCAGTAAAGTACAACATTTAATGGGATTGAATTTAGACAAAGATTGTTTTAGCCTCTCATTGTGTGGCGTTCATTTTCTTTGCATTTGAAAAGGAGTGTGTTACAATGAACAATGCCAGACCTCTAACAGAAAGAGACAGTCTATTTTCAAAGATGTCATTGGTGTTTGAAGTGTCCGACTCAGGCAGCGTTGGAGGAAAAAACACACACAGTGTCTCCGACCAAAGTAATTACACTGCAGCTGAAGAGGGAGTGGTGACACTGACGTTAGTGCAGGTTTAGAGCTGAACTCGTCTTCCTCTTGGATTGCACGAATAAAAGGTGGATGTGTTTTGTCCATGGAGTTGATATTTGTCACTTCCACTGTTTAATGCACTGCTAGAGCATTATGAATATGCACAACATTCTGTCATTGCTTAATCCTTCAGAGGGTCTCGGGGAGGTTGGATCTTATCCCAGCTTAATGCAGAACAAATACCTTGCATATGTTCATTCATAGCTGCAGAGTTTTGTAGGTCATGTGTCTGGGTTTTCTCATTTTCATCCATAGAAGGGTAAGCAGTGACCTTCACAGGCTTCCTTTGACCAGATGTTGCAGAGAAAAACATTTCTGCAGCAAACTACATCTGATTATTTCCCCCAGTGGTGCAACATAAGTTTGAGTTACTTTAGTTGTCGTTCCGCTCCTGCTGCATCTTATCCTGGTTTCTGTTTTAACCACCAGTGTTAGTTAAAAAGAATCCCTCTGCTTATATTTGATTATTTCGTCGATCAACCAATCGTCTTTGAATGAACTTTTTCTATAAAATAATACATTTTAAAGTGAAGTCAATGTAATTTTCTCTTTATAAAAAAACTGGGGAAAATGGCTGACGTTCAGAGAAAAATGTGTCTATTAAGGGATCGAAACACACTCTGACACAAACACAAGCTGTTCTTTTCATGTGTTTGTTTTCTGTTCTTTTGTTTCTTTTCTTGCTCCTCAACCTGAGGAGATTGGATTATATTATACTGATAAAAATGAGAAGTAAATAAAAATTGTAAAAAATAAATAATAAATAAATAAATAAAATAAATTAACCTAATTTATTTGAGCTTTTGCAGTAATTTCACGAGTGTATAAATTATATATTTTTGATTGAAAATTGCTTACTTTGTACTTGTCGTATCTGAATTTGGTTTTATAAATATGCTGCTACTTTGAAATGACATACAGACCAAACATAGACCAATTTAATCTCAATCAGTAAAATACTATCATAATAACCTATAAATATTCACAACTTCAATTTTTTTCTCATTGTCAATGTAAACATTTTATGTCTTTTTACTGTTTGTACATTAAAACAAACAAAAACACACAAAAAAATGCAAATAATCTGAACAAATATGAACATTTTGAAATGTCTCCAGTGTAAATTTACCAATATTCTGCCTGTTATTAAATCTTTCGTTTATTTATTGATCCACTGTGATCTGTAAGTTGTAATTTGACGTGTAAATCATAAACTGAGACGTAATATTGTTAAAATTGCACTTAATTTTCTTTAAATAAACTTCAGTTTGTTCATTGTTTTAAAGGATAGTTGGTAGAAGTTAACATTTTCATCGCATAATTTTACTTTTTTCACTCTAAAACATAGAGGAAAGTTTGGAGTTGACATTATTTATATATTATTATGTTATTATTTCACTGGTCCGGTTCACTTAAGATCAAATTTGGTTTAACGTGGCCCCTGATCTAAAAAAAAAATTCTGACACCCCTGCTGTAAAACATTTAATTAGTATCTTTCTTATAGCTTTAATCTTTGAATGATTTCAGCCGCTTCTAACACTAGAGGGCAACATTGTAGAGTGAATTGAAGTACTATGATGCTTCTCATTTATTACTCTACAAATGTTTCAGTATTTCATTTCTCTGTATTAGGCAGAGTGAACTGGGAGGTCTCAAAGCACAGATGTAGCATAATACAACTATGACCACGCATGATTAAAAAGTAGTACAGTACAGTGGCACGTTTTATTGTGGTATTGCATGTTTAGGAGCTTTCTGGCAGTTAAAGCCTATAATGAAAATGAAAAAAAAACAAACAAACTACAGCTTATTTAACCTTTTATCAGGCAAGTGACTATTTTTTTTTGGTAATTTCTGCATATATTATAAGACTGTGACCGCAACAGCTACAGTAGGACAGAGTCAGTAATCTCAGGTCTGATGTGGTCTCCAGGGTCTGTAAGGTCCACTTCTGTATGAACACTGAGTGGGTACCAGGAAGTAATGGTACTAATGTTTGTGTTGATGAATGTCTGGATCAGTACTAATGCTCTAAAATACATGTTCTTTTCAGCGTACATGTGTTTTCCTTGTATTTTTTTATATATACTTCTTTTTTTTTGCCACTTTCGGGAAATTGACCAAATTTGGTAACTTCATTGACCTTGATTTTATACATATCAATCCTTTTTTTTTTTTTTTTTTTAGAAATTTCACAAAAGTAATAAAGTCTTGTTATGTCCTCCAGTAATATCAGTATTTCTATGAGTGTCCTCTAAAGGGTTAAGTTTTGTACGCTTGCTTCTCGTCCACTGATAGGTTTTGACCTGGGGGGTCAGGTAGCTATTGGATTCTCCCACTGGAAGAGTCCTTTCCCACCGGGCAACCACGATCTTCCCAGTCCAGACTGCGTTCACTCCGAGGCCTCCGCTGTCCCACCTATCAGCGACCATCTTGAACCGGCGTCCTGCCCGGCGTCCCTGTCTATCACCCCCCTGCCAACCTGCAGTGCCAGTCAGGAGACGATCTGTGACAGCAGTACAAGTATGTGCAGAAAGCATAAGCCGCATTTTTATCCATCCATCCATCACTCGGTTTTAGTAAGACACACACAGAGTGGCATTACATATGCATGCTGTTACATATCGAACCAGTGGAGCCATTAGCGAAGATAAAATACAGTGTCTGTAAATGTGAATATCAATTACCATTAAACTTTAAATTTTTAATGAGTTCAAAGTTCACATTTTTCCAGCTTATCCGTGGACATACATCTAATCGCACCATAGCTGAGCACTGTATATGATAAAAGGTGGAATTCAGATAGAAATTAATATTCTCTGTAGCCTGCTGGGGACTATTTTCACTCAAGTGTTTGGTTTATTATGGGGTCATTATTACAGAGGGACAGTGTGTTGGCGGGAGTGGGAATTATTACACATTCTGACAGAACATGCCACTGAGTATAAGTGTGGATTATTGTTGTCTACGACACAGAAGGTTGTGATCTATCAGACGACCCCTGTCAATACATGTTTCCCGTGGGGATTGTGGTCTATTTTCACAGAATCACAAATTAAACTACACATTAAATAGCACAGAAATAAAACTCTCTAGGGTAATTCTTGTAAATCATTTCAAACTACTTTGCCCATATTGTGTGTGTGCCCTTGAGTGTTCGTCACATCCACACACTACACTGATGCTGTCATCTGTACCAACTGTCATGGTTTTTGTCGACAGCAACACTGACACAGCAAGCCCTTTTTTCTGATTGGCCACTGTCACGGCAGCTTGATCTCTGATTGGCTGCCAGGAAAGACTGAATAAGAATGCCAATGAGCGGCACCAACCTCCCCTCTCTCTCTCTCTCTCTCTCTCTCTCTCTCTCTCTTTTCCTCTCACTGTAAACAACCTGCTCATGCTTTTTTCCTCCAGAGAAGATGTATGACAGGTTTTTCTGCTGCCTGATCTTTGCACACTATGACAGATCGGTCTCTTAAGTGTGTGTGTGTGCGTGTGTGTGTGTTTGTGTCTGAGAGTGTGGACACATTTGATCGATTGATGCAGTGATGGAGAGTAAGGAGTAAAAAGTGGGGATGCAGGTTTCCCTCGTGGGACATCGTGTTTGTTTGTTTGTTTGTTTGTTTCCCCTCTGCGAGGTCGTCTGCACGTTGGAGTTGGGGGGGAGGGGTGACCGCTGTGTGTGTGTGTACGAGTGAGTGAGTGTGTGTGTGTGTGTGTGTGTGCATGAGGAAGAGTCTTCTGGCTGTTTTGGCATCTGCTGCGACTCAGCCTGGAAGCCCACACCGTTTCCTTTCTGAGGGGTGAAGACTCCTCTCTACCTCTCTCCACCTTCACACGGTGAGTGTTGACAAGTTGTCTTCGAGCTACAGCAGCTTGTTCTCCTCCGTGGATGTGTGTTTTCTTTTTTTTTTTTTTGCTGCAGTGCTCTCTGTCATGTGTCTTACTCACACTCCTGTTTACCCTGCTTCATCTCTTTTACACAGTTCCCTGTGACCATGGAAGCATTTGACCTTCACATGTACACACACATTTCCTCTCTCTCTTACACTCTCTCCGCTGTGTCCAGGTCATACGTCTAATTTTTTTTCATACACTCGACTTCTTCAAAATCCGTGGTGCGTCGGTTCTATGACGGAGAAATGGGTCATGCCTCTGTGATGAGTATGTGACTGTGTGTGCCGTGTCCGTGTCGTCGGATCACCACTAGCAGTTCAGCAGGCACGAAATCTCCACTGATTGCCGTGAAGAAGGCTGTCTGTGTGTGTAACCCCTTCTCCACCACCACTGGCATGATGGGTTCATTCAAAGAAAATGAATGAGTCTTTGTCTCAAGTGACTTGACACCCAATCCCTTGGGCAACACATCAACCCCTGAACACCTTTTCTTCTTCCATTTCCCTTTTTAATCTATTATTCTCTGCTCTGCATGAGCTATCATCTCTACACAAGGCTGTGCTAAACAAGGACACTCATTGCTACGGATAAAAGTGCTTTTTGCTTCTTCTTTTTTTTATTTATATACTTCACATGAATTGAAATCAAACATCCACAGTCTTTTAAGTGTCCATAAAGTGTATCCTACTGATACTAAAACAGTCAGTACAGTTGAAGTTCTGGAAGTTATGAAACACAGATGACAAAAAGTGTAGAATTATATACACACAGAAGACCAGATAAAAAAATAAATAATAAAAAGTGAAAACGAGGAAAAATTAAGACAAAGGTCCCAAGACACTTCTATTCCTCCCACAATGCATCTTGATGGTGTCTTTTGTTTTTCCCTGGCCCTGTTTACTGCAGTGGGACAGTGTGTGGGTGGAACTGACTTGAAATAAACTGTACATGTTTATCTTCCTGACAGAACGTGTCATCTGCTTGAACAGTGTAGCTCACTATTGTGTTTTAACAGCTTCTGGTAAACAATATTGGATTAACATACTGCATTCACGCAGGCAGGTTCAACGTCATTATTGAATGGGATTTGGTGACCGTAAAAATCTGGAATATCATCAGGTTTAGTTTTATTCTTTATGCTAATTCAGGATCCAAGGAAGGCTGCTTTTTCTTTTGTACCCAACATGTATTCATTATCCAAGTTGAAAATGATGAAATTATGTAGGATGCATTGACAGCAGGATCACTGACAAGGACTAGAATGACAACCATTTTTAGATTAATGTGCTGTCTAGTAGAATGTGAGGCCTCTTAATGTTGTTATATTCGCTTTTTCCTGCCAGATAAGACTGGATTTACCGAGTACATACTGTACTAAAGATACAGGTTTAGAAGATACATATTGATACTGGGCATGATCCAGCCCTGCTTGTTTTCTGAATTTAATATATAATATGTGATAAACATTCATATACAACTAGAGTGACAACCAGGTATTTAATAATGACATGTCTTTACAGTATAGATGATTATATGCATTCACTCATTGTGTTTATGTGCTGCCCCTTCATTAACACAATGAAGTGTGAAATTCTGATGCTTGTTAGAGTTCAGCTTCCTTAAAGTTTTTATTTAAAGACATATATTTATATTGTTTGTTTGTTTGGTTGGTTCATCCTATTATATTTAAATGAAATATTTTAGGAACAGTCTTAAAATTCAACACAATGATCACTTGAAATGAATAACTGAAAAAATGTTGTTAACGAAAACTCAGATATCAAGGTCACTGTGTCCCCCCCAAAAAAAAAAAAAAAATTTAAAAAGCACGAGAGATCAGTATGGACAGATTAAGCTGCAAGGATGGTGGAAACATCTGATTGAACTTACGGTTCACAATGTCACTCAGAGTCAGGAACATCTTTACGAAAACTCAAGCAGGAATTTCAGTTTGTACTAAAATGCGATTTTTTACGGTGGTGTGGACTGTCCTCTTTTATAGTCATGATCATGTAATGCTTCCATCAGTTAGAAGATAGTATAGGTGTCGAATAGCAGAAGTAGAAATCCACGAGCATTTGCATCTTTTAAACCATTTGTTTCCTGTTCTTTTGCTTTTGTGAAACCTAATGATGGCATTAGCAGAGTAATTTCCTCAGACGTCCTGAAACCACAGATCTTATTACTGTACGGAGCGGTACAGTACTCCTCATTACTAAAACGACCTTGATAGTATAATTAGTGGACTGCCCCTTTAAATCAGCATGAGATATGCAAATCGTGTGACATAACGGCTGGTTAGCTGACAGAGAGCTTTATTTTCAGTAGGAAATGAAATCTCAACAACTGCATGTTTTCAGGTCGATAGATTTAGGGTCTGACATTGGAAATACCACGGTCAGTCATTTAATTAAATGTCAGTCTATCTAATCCAATTTGGGGTGTGTCTTATAAGTTACGTTCACAACCTCACAATGTGAAAATGAGATGAACAGCACACAATGTTGATGAATTATGTAACTGATACACTGCAATAACAAGTGTAGCCTACTTATTTGCACACATCCATTTTCATGAACTACTTGTTCTATATACTGGAGGTTGGGATTCCAAAGTTTTGTCAGTTGTAAATTATTTATATTATATACTGTACATGAAAGAAGAATCACATTGCAACTGACATAATGAGATCAACTGTATCATTTACTATTCAATGCTCTGCCAGTTCTCTTTAAAGATGAAAAAAAAAAAACCTAAATGAATGATTTAAATAGTGACGGGTCTTTGAATTGAACGGAATGAGATTATTTCATAGAACAGACATGAGTGAATGAGTAGGAAGGAGGTCAAATTAAGGGTTGCTAACATGAACACTTATATTATATTTACAACCACCCTTGCTTCTTTGTTAACAGTTTAGCGGAAAAACTATTGGTTGAATTAATATGAAATTGGGTTTATAGGTTGTCATTGAACCAAAATATATGTCATTATATTTTGGGGAAGGAAGGTCAACGTTCAAGTTTTTTAGGAAAATCTTCCCGTTTACTTTTAATGGGTGAAATACATGTGCCTGGCACCACTTGTTTTCATGTTTTATTTGTTCCCATGTCCTGTAGTTGTCGATGCTTGTCCTCACTGTTAGAAATGTGTTTTGTATAAATGGAGAACACAGGAGACACTGTTTAAGGTCAGTGGTGGAACATTAATGGTCAGTGTCCTTAACCATTCTACTACCGTTTGTTTTGAACTGAGTTACGGTTAAGCACATTTTTTTTCCTGAAGCTTCCATTTAGGCTCAAATCTAGAATAATCTTTCACGTTCCAGGAAGTACATGTCTGTATTTGTCATATATATGCTGTTGTCTGTTTGCTAAAACTGCATATATGGAATATTCTATCTACAAAATAGCTGGACTAGGCACTGACTCAGGTTATTTATCCCACAAAGATTTTAGTCTCTTCCCTGTCTTCACAATAATTGTGCATTCTAGCTCAGTTGGAACATAGATTTATCATTTAGTTATTTATACATCCTTAAGCACAACTAGTGAAGCAGCTGACCAGCTCTTTAAATCCTTATGTTCTGCATCAGAGTGGCTTCTCACCTGAGACTGAATATATAAAAAAAAAAAACATGTGTCCTGTATTTGTTTCTCTATAAATAAATTCTGTAAAAATGAAAAACAAAAAATGAAATTGTAAGTGAGGTTGACTATGTTAAATGTTTAGGAATCATCTTAGACTACACTTATATTTTGATAAACAAGTGAAAAAATCATCTCTACCAGAACCTACCTGTCGGATATTCTTACACCTGTCATACTGTATCACATCATGGTCGCAAGCCTTACAATCAACTATAAACCATATCAAAAAGTACTGGAAATATTGGAAAAATGCACTGTATCTTGCTTTAAAATTATTTCAAAAACAAAAAAAAGGATAAATAAAAAAAAAAATGAAGTCATTAGTGAGGTTGAAACATTAAATGTTTAGAAATCATCTTAGACTCGCACCTACATTTTCATAAAGAATGAATAATAGCTGCAAAATAAATAAATACCATGTGATATCCAGTACATCCAGGTGTCTGCTATAGCGTGTTAAGGTGATTTTGAGCAATTTTAGAAGAGAGAAAGAGGAATGTGAGTGTGTTATGAAACAAAATAAACAATACTTTTTTCATCACTAAATCGCTGATGTTTTGACAGGATCAGCCTCCTGTTCTTCCATCTGCTGCTAAAGCTCTGGGACCATGTGACCTCAGCTGTGTCTTGGGTTACTGATCTACCAAAGGGCCTTTAAAGTTTGATGGATATATTGTTTGAATCGCCACCATCTTGGAACAGCTAGGCTAACATGTAGTATATGTCCATAGAGAGCCAATATTTATAGTAAGCAGTTCTCTTTCCTGTTAATGAGGCGATATTGTGGTGCTGAGGAAACGGGGTCACAGAGTGTCTTGAATAGAGGGAGGTGAAGCTAATAAGCTCCTACTGATACCTGTCGTCAATGCTACAGCAGATGTGTGTGTGAGAGAAAGCTGTGCTCTCAAGTCTTTTCATTAACAGATTCAGTTTTATTAATTGTATAAAACACATAATCGATTGAAGTTCTGGGGGGAAAAAGGTGCATATCATCTTTATCTCTGACTTCTGCAACTCCTCTTTGTCAGCATGATGAAATGTTTACAGCCACTCTAAGGAAAGGAAGAGGAAGTGGAGCACTGAACTTTACTAGTGTAAAATTTATTGTGTTTCGCATCCTTAGGCTCCGCTGTTCCAAAGCATCAGCGGCTTATTAAGAGCTGAGACGCTTCCCTACCTCTGTCTCTCTCTCTCTCTCTCTCTGTACTACGACTCAGCAGAAAAATTTAGCTGAGTCACCTTTGCTGTCCTCCAGGAGGACAACCAGGAGGAGGACTATCGGTCGGCCTCGAGGAAATTCTGGCAAACCGTCCGTCGCCTCAGGAGGGGAAAGCAGTTCCCCA
>JAPTYQ010051549.1:8157-74222 GCA_029814465.1 Ostorhinchus cyanosoma
TTGGTTGTTGAGCAGATCTGCTTAGTTTCTCACCTAAACAGAAATGTGACAGAATGTTTCTCTGTAAGATGGGGATGCACAGAGATGCTGACAGAGTTTCATCTTTCTGCCCCATAGGTAAACAATGTGTTCAATGTCTCCCCTCTGCATTTATTTTGGCTCACAGTCTCTGCCTCATCTGAGGTTGCAGTCATGTTCATTGATGCATATTCAATGTGTAGGTCAACCATGATGCATGCTGGGTGCAGAATGGGTTAGAGCTTCTGCCTGTAGCTGTTTCTTGTCACAATTTATGGCAGTGGGCCTCTTTATATGCACGTAATGCTCACAGTATTGTGACTTCAACTTAACCACCACAGACTAATACTACATTTTATTAAATGTCAGGGTTATGAGTTTAAAGCGATAGTTTATAACAGAAACTCAAGTTTTCAGTTTTCTGAATTTGTTTACAGAAGCCAGAGTATTTCAGTTTGCCTCACGATGAGTCTGTCTTTAAGGTAATGCTTTTTCTGACTGGTACAGTAGTGATGTATGTCATCATATCATACTGCCAGGCATCTTAACAGACACTCTAAATGATTGTACCTCTGTACAGAACACCATGGTTTCTTGGCTTTTTGGATGAAGTGCAAAATTGACAAATCCTGTGTTCCGCCTACAGGCATCTTTTCAGCGCTCCAACAGCCATGACAAAGTGAGAAAGATTGTTGCAGAAGAAGGCCGTGCTGCTCGAAACCTCATAGCTTGGAGCGTACCCCTGGAAAACAAAGAGGAGGAAGGTTGGTCAATGCAAAACAGAGTTTGTGTACATGTTTATATGTAAATATTCTGCTGTGGGGCTTGCCTTACAGTGTGCCCGATGTGAAAACTTCTTAATACTTTATATTACTTTATACTTTAAGAATGAATGTATTTTTATTGTTTAGGTATTCATTGTCTGGTGGTATACGTTGAAGCTGTTTATTTTAAAAGTGTTTTTCATAATACCAAACCCACTGGAGATGTTTTAGATTTGCTCTATCACAGTGACCATATCTTGAAAAGACAAATACATTATGAATGTAATCCATCTAGACAATCCAGAGAGTGGTGTTAGCAGTAATGCAATATCAGCAGGAACACATGGATCATTCCTTATCACATTGCTGTTTTGATCTGTCCATATGAAAACTGAGAGTCATCTAAGTAGACTGAAGTTGACATATGATGCCTGGCTCTCCACCATAACAACTGAATATTCATGTTTTGCTTGCATGGGTTATGTAGTCAGTATCATTTTATGGTTAGGTTTCAGATTATTTTGATGCTCCTTTCAGATATAATTTTAATAGACTGCTTCAAGAGTTGCAGTAAAATATAGACATTGAAATGATTGTCTTGAAAATGTGTTTTCCTTCATAACATGGCCGTGCTCCTCTACATAATTGAGACTTCATATTAAAGAAAGCTCCTTTTAAGCCATCCTACGTAAAAACGCCAACTGCAGCCTCCCACATGTTCTCACTTTTTTCACTCCAGCTCTTTCCTTTTTCTTTGTTGGTCAGTTGACTTATTTATAGGCTTCTTTGCAGCTCTTAAATTTGCACTATGGATATAAACTGTAATTGCTGTAAGCCATCATATGTGTTGCTCTGTGTATGGATATATGAATCTTCTGCAATAGGCTCATCTACAACACATACTGTGAATAATTGTCCAAGATTATAGTACAAGCATGTTAACCTATAAGCCTCTTTTTGCTTTCGTCATAGCAAAGTCCAAAAGCAACTCCAGTGGGAATTCGAGGGCACAGAGGATCAATTCTGGGCAACAAAGGAATAAGAAACAGGTTGGTGTTTACTTCTCTTTCCACTAGAGGGAGCCACTCACTAAGATAAACAATATTTTTCTTCAATTCATTCTAAACCTTTTAAGACAAACTAACTTCTGCTGAATCTGTGATAGCCATGCAACTCTTGAGTTTGTAGTTCATAGGCAAATAACCTCTTTATGTTAATGTATATGCATGGATGTTGACATAAGGCACTAATAAATGCACTTTTATCTCCTCCAGAAGAATTGATGCTGTAGCTGTTGTATATAAACACTGAGAGATTTACATAGCCCTGTAAAATAAGAAAGACTTGTTTAATACAGGACAGGATTGTACAGTAAACCTGCCATCCCAATTATGGAAAAAATAGAAGATCCTGATTTAAAAAAAAATAATTTTCAGAAAATAGTATGAGAGCAGCTTTTCTGTTCCTTCAGCCACAGGTGCTGTGGATAAATGCTATTGCATGTGCATCTAATGTTGAGGTGCATTGCTATCACCTGCATTTACAGTCACCATAGATGTGGCAGTGAGTTGCATTCTGCTACTTCACTGATAGATGCCACTAATGATGATATGCTGAACATGTTAAACAATATTGTTCTGGATCCACATCTGAAGCATCACTGAAGTCCAATCCTTGCATGACAAGATGTTAATATTTCTTAACTTGCATTCATAATGGCTTTGAAAAGTGTTACATTTAACTTGAAACCTGAAGAAATCCTTAGGTTGTTTTTGATTATATACTTAAGTGGTCTTCACAAAATAAGAAAAATACTGAAAAGAAAACAGGGATCTAATTTAATAGCTTCATTTAGGAATGTATGACTCAAAGTAATGAAAAGATCTCTGTCTCCACAGAATGCTGGCATTGAAAATAAAGGCACAGCTGGCGCCTTATTGGATAAGGGAGTGGAGAAGAGTCCTACAAAAACCAGACAGCCCCGCAAAGTGGACCTGCGAGCACGCTACTGGGCATTTCTCTTTGACAACCTTCGTCGAGCTGTGGATGAGATATACGTCACCTGTGAATCTGATCAGAGTGTTGTGGAATGCAAGGTCAGTCCGCTTTTAGGAAGAAAAACATGTAAAAATGCTCATTGTAGATCAGTGTGTGGCTGCTTCATCTGTAATGGTAAAATGGGAATTCCTGGTTCAGAAAAACGGAAAGGTGTTACAGTTTATGACCACTAGAGGGAGATGTTTACATCTGGACAAAAATCCCCTTTTCCCTCTAAACATTCCTTCTGTATCCTGCTTTATGTCAAAGTTGTCATCCAAAGGTTTGCTGGTGAGAGAATTATCACAGGACTGCTGACTGGAGTGAATATTGATGACAGACTGTAAACAATATTGTATATGTCTTGTGTTTGGATTCAGGCATTTGTTGGCCATTTGTTCCTTTTTGAAATCCATCTTGGGTTGTTGTTTTGGATACGGTGTAACTATACGGAGCAACTGTTTTTCTCTGTTTTGTGTAACTGCCTGTTTTGTGTTGGTGCAGAATGTGTTGTAGCTCCAGGGCATGGTCCACTGGCATGATACCCATGGTGCTGTGCTGTATTGATTCTTCTGCCATGCCTCATTATGCTGAGCATGGTTCTGGTGACGGTCTGCGGTCAGTACCGTAGCCCAGTTCCCTGTGGTGCGGTCGGCTTGCTGTCGGTGCCACAGCCCAGCTCCCTGTGGTGTGATCATCATGTTGGCCTGTGTCATCTGGCTGCAAGGTGTTTTTTTTTTCTTCCTTTTTTTTTCTCCTCATACCACCGTGTCTCTCTCTGTGAGCTCTAATGCTGTCTAATGGCCGTGGATCTGGGTGTTTTTCATAATCCCCACCAGCTTGGCTTTAATGGACACTGATAGATGACGGGGAAGGAGAGTGCTCTGATAGCCCCCCAGCCACAATCCCCCAGTGGAGCTGTGGGCAGTATGCATCATGTGCTCTCACACAAACGCCTCATGATTTTTCCACCTAAAACCATCAAGACAAACATTATCAGGAAGTGATGTTTATTTCTTTGCTAAGGCTCTGTTCCTGCTATTGTTTCCGCTTAAATGATTCATGTATACTTATTTATAATATCCACATCTCTTTAACCTTCAGGCCTAATGAGTTCCTATCAAATGTTCCCTTATATCATCACTGATTTATTAGACATATCACCCTGAGTAGGAAAGAGCAAGACTTGTTTCTGCGTGGAGGAGTTCCTGTTGTTGACTGATAGAAGCTACTGTGGTAAGAGATTTAATTAAAAACAACCAAATCTATGAATTAGTCACTTTAAGGTTAGTAACTCTTACCTAAGGATGTATCATTGTTTCTATGTATGGACCATAGGCTTTTATTGCCCATCCTACTTTATGACATTGCCTCTGTAAGGTTAAACATTTTGTCATTCCTCATGAAATGTTATGCGAGGGTTGTATTTAGGTAAGTGTGCCTGTTAACGTGCTGAAAGCCACTTTATGGTGCCTTCACTCACTGTTGGTTTATCTGTCAGAGGAGCAGCAGACCTTTCTCCGTCTCGGCCTTCATTGCCAAATGAACAGCGGGCCATGGCGGCGGTCTTTGCCTGTTAACCAGCTCTAATCAGCAGACTTGGTGCTGGACACATCTTTCACTGGCCTGACTTGTCTATTAACTAAAAGCACTGTGAAGCTTTACTCTCAATTACCACTCCCTTCACGCTCCCCATCAATCACTTCTGTCTGTTTCATTACAGGTTTGGGAAAAAGCTCCACATAGCCCACCACCTCTGTATAATCAATGCTCTGAGCCTGTTCAAGTTCAGATAATAGGCATTTGTTATCAGTTGTGCTTTCTCTGTTCTTATTCAAAGTCGGTACTCAAGTGTTAATATTGTTTTTAGCTCAACTCTTGTTGAATTTGGCTTAAATGAGAAATATTTATAATATCACAATTATGTTGAAAATGCTACAAAATCAAATATAATTGAACAATTTATATACAATAGATATGAAAATATAAAAATCAAGGAAGGAACAGGATGGGTCATTTTCTGTTTTGATAATATTATTTACTGGTTTCAAATATTTTCACGGTCTGTCAGATGTACTCATCTTGCTCATCTTGAAAACATACCTTTCCGTTGCTTCATATGTGTGTTTCTTTATTGATCATTCATTCTGTTCTTTGCTGTAGGAGGTGTTGATGATGTTGGACAACTATGTGCGGGATTTTAAAGCGCTCATCGACTGGATTCAGCTTCAGGAGAAGCTGGAGAAAACAGATGCCCAGAACAGGTGATCTGTCTTTCTCCTTTTGTCTCACTCTCATTCACTCCTCCATTTTCAATTGCTCCCTAAGGTGAAACTGGAAGTGCCGTTGTCTGGTCCCTGGCTTTGAGTCACAAACAGAATGGATCAATAGCCTTGGCTTTAATTCAAAGAGATCCATGAGTTTATTGGCTTCTCTTTAACACAGTGACCACTGGAACCGTAAATTGACTGAGAAATGAAATTCCCACTGCTGCCTCCCAATTTGTTCATTTAAAGTGTACTGTTAATCAATAAGACAACCTGAAACTTTTACATAGCCCATTTATTGTATAAATTGCTGCAAGTAAATCAGCCATTTAACTGATTTGCCATAGCGTAAGACAAGCCAGTATGTGTTTGGCAACTATGAATCCAAATCATCTCTGGTTAACTTCTGTTCACCTCCTGCACTTTTTTTCCAGACCCACCTCTTTGGCATGGGAGGTACGCAAAATGTCTCCAGGGCGACATGTGATGCCAAGCCCCTCTGCGGACAGAATGGTTCCCTCTCCAGGTGCACGCCGCACCCTGAACTTTGGGTACGTTGCATGTTTTTTATGTGACCCACAGTGATGTACTAAGATCTGCCTTTGACACTATACCCCCCTTTTTTGCCATTGGACATTTAATTTAGTTTTTCAGATGAACAAAAACTTCTATTTGATTAGCATGGTATCATAAGACATCCTGTTAACCAATCAATATCAGTAATGATGCACTATCCTGTTTTTGAAAGGGTTTGAAAATGCAGACTACGTTATCTGGCAATATAGCCATTGATTGCTGATGTTGGAGCATTTGTTTAATGCAATTTGTTGAGTCTTTCGCTCTTTGGCCACAGAATCAGTGGAAGGTGTAGATGAAAGTGTGAGTTAAAGACTGCTGAAGCATCGGTTCAATATGGGCAGTGCTCTGTAATCGGATGCTGCAGGAAATGGATATTGATCATGACGGAGGCCTGTTGCCCAATACAATCCCATGCTATCTCTGAGTGGAGAGTGCTGGGAGATGGATAGACATTGTTTCCAGACCACTGAAATGTCTTCGAAAGCTAGTACATGTGAAGCTTCAGAAGTAAAAAACACAGAAAATTTTTGGAGGGCACAATAATGCAGAAATCCCAACCTGTTTATTCCATTGTAGAGGTTCTCATTTGTTTGTAATTGCTCATGATGTGTGTGTCCTGTTTAGTGGACCTCCACCTACTCTGGCTGCAGCTCGGCTGTCGCACACAGGCCCCAGCTGGGCCGACAGAGTAAAGTGTAATCAGTCAGTACCCAGTGCTAGTCAACCCGCCACCTGCCCAATAGAAAAACCAGGTAAGAAATATCATTAATAAATGTGTGCCTTTTTGGTACCAGAATTGCAGTCTCGGTATTCTCTTCCGCTGATGGAGCACTGTTCATAATTTCCAGGTAAAAAAGATGCTGAGGGCTGGGAGACCGTCCAGCGGGGACGTACTGCCAAGCCTCGTTCCGCTGCCATAGTCGCCAAGGTCAGTCCCGTCTTGGCTCATGTCACCCCGAAACAGGACTGCACCAAGGAGAACCAGTCACATCTGCCGCCACAGGAAGAGCAAACACCACGTCAGTGTCCCCCTGACAAGGACACGACCCAGATGGACACTCAACGTCAAGCCCCTGCTGAGCCTGAGCCCCTTGAAGTGGCTGGATGTCCAGAGAATGGGCACATGATGGAGGTACTGAGGTTCAGTGCCTTGTGACGTCTTTTTCCCCGAGCAGTCCCTGGATATCAATTATTCACAAGGAGCAGAGTAACACTAGACCAATTTATCAGCCACATTGTTTTTGTTTTGGGCTCCATGGTATTCATAGACAGACTGTCCAGACAGGCATATCAGCTTTAAGGCGATTGATTGTACACTGACATTTCAGAGGCAGAAAACCCATTTTCACTCTCATGAAATAAATACTCTGTCAATGCCTCAAGACACACTTGGTAAGAGTGTGTTTTAGACATAGATACAAATCTGTATTCCTGATTTATTTGCGTATTTTGATCATAATTGGATGTTTAGGGCATGATAGTACTAGCTTCCCTGCATGATTTGTGTTCTCAGCTGTGCCTTGAGTATTGACTGGTTTGATTTTTGTTATTGCTCTCATGAATTGCTTGAAATATGCATGTCTTTAATTGAGTTTGCGTGTGTTTGTGTGTGACTATTGGTGCAGCCCTCAGCAGAGAGTGTACAAGACTCAGAGCAGTGTGTCGACGCACCCTGTGAAGACGCGCCTCCCCCAATAGCAGTTCCTACCACTTCCCAAGCCCCAGAGTCCACACCATCCACAGCCACAGACCCACCCACAGACATTGCCTTATCAGTCCCAGTCCCTGCTCTGGCCGTATCCCAATCCCCAGATCTTCCCCAGACGGATGAGTTCGTTGCACTGTTGGCCTTGGGGGACAGTGGGGCAGAGGGGGGCGCGTCGCAGGGCATGGCCACATCTGCTCCAGGACATGCTGAGACTCCCATGGCAGCGGTGAAACTGGAGAGTGTGCTGGACCCCACAGAGCTTTCTACTGTGAGTGCTGAGAGATGGAGGAGCAGAGGGAGGGGAGGGCTGGGGGGCCAGGGATCCCCAAGGGTCCTTCACCGCCTAAACAAAGTCAATCTTAAGAAACCTCCAGACCAAATGTGCAAGCAAGACTGCATAGCTCTGTGTAGTGTTGTAATAGCACCATTCACTGTGAAGAATAGCTGTGAGAAGATGGCCTTTGTACTTAAGCAAGTGCTTCCAGGGTGTTGCCCAAAAATAATCTCCCATGATTGTTACATGAAAACAGTGTACAGAAATGCCATAGCACCTTGCCAGAAATATCAGTTTATACCTAGTCCAGCACCCGTCTTTTGTTTGGCCTATGTTATTTATTCTTTTTTATTAACATTTTAGATAAGTACACAGTTTTCATACATGCAGAAGTGTGTCAAACAGGTGGAATACTATCTCATTTTGACAGATGGAAAAAAAAAATTGTAAGTTTAGATCAGGATCTTTCACACGCAAGATTTTGACATATATTGAACTTGCACTGTTGAGACCGTTATTGTCCTCTCTCTAATGCAATATAGAACATTAAGTGCCCGAGAGTAATCTGTGACTCATTACAATGTTAATAATATATTAAACCCTCCTAATATGTGGTTGAAGTAAGCTGCCCATTAAGTAGAGTGAAAACATCCGTTGCCTCCTTCCACCATCTCTTCATCCTCACAGTAAACGTGCCCTGCATGACTACTGAATGCTTTCTCACTTGTGATTTTTGTGATGATTGTGTGGTACAAACGTAATTTGGTTGATATGGTGTTCCCATCAAGCTTTGATTCATGCACCCATGTACAAATCGATCCAACTGCACAGCAGCTAAATTGTCATCACAGGTGCTACACATTGAATGCAGTAGTTGTTTGAACAAAAAACCTTTATGCAATGTGAAATGCTGTGTGTGTAAAATGATATTTGTGCCGTTTATTCAGCCGCAGTCCATGGCAGAAGTTTTGGCCAAGAAAGAGGAGTTGGCTGACCGTCTGGAGAAAGCCAATGAGGAGGCAATTGCCAGTGCCATTGCTGAGGAAGAGCAGCTTACGAGAGAGATTCAGGCTGAGAACAATGAGCTGGAGACTGATAACGAAAGTGATTTCTCTGTAAGATTAATGACAGTCATTGTGACTGTAAATGTTAATTCCCACTGCTTTTATTTAAACAAACAAAACAAAAAAAGCTGTTTTATTTAACTTTATGTTGTTGGAAGTTCTAACATAATAACTTTTCCACAGGTTAGCATCAGCAATGGAGTCTGTGGGGTTAATATGGATTGGAGTGACATGCTGGCAGATTATGACGGTAAGAAGACTTATGACAGTAGAATTTCATTTCATGTAATGGTGAAAAAAGAATCACCACTTATATTGTATGAGATTTAGCTGATGTATAAGTCTATAAATAATTTCTATTCACCTCTTGAAGATCTTTGGTTGAAAGCTTGCAAGAGATTTTAGCAAGGACTTGAATGTGTGGAAGCATTTTTCCCATGTATTGTAACAATACAATTTTCTTTTATGATTTTTTTTTTAAACATTCCCTTCATATAGCCCGGGAGCCTTGGCGGCAGAGCACATCATGGGGAGACATAGTAGAAGAAGAACCTTCTCGGCCTCCTGGGCATGGGATCCATATGCATGAAAAACTGTCCTCACCGTCACGGAAAAGGTATACAGTGTTGTCTTTCTGCTTTTATTTCTTGAAGACATTTTCTGATTTTCAGCTGCCTGCTTCACATTTTTGCTTTTCCGTATCTACACAAGTACCATCATGTTTTCTGCACATGAAGTGTCTTTTTAGAAAAGCTCCACACTTTAGTCCTTTGCAGGCCTCTCATTTTATTTTGACAAGGATTTAACCCATCAACCTGAAAGTCATCTGACCTTCTCTGGTTTTTAGGGTACCACCCAGAATGTCTAAACAGGCCCAAGTGCCTATCAGAGCTCTTGGCCACCTTGTGCATTGTTGATAAGGAAAGAGAAAGAGATGAATGATTTGTTTCCCTGTTTCTGACAGAACCATTGCAGAGTCAAAGAAGAAACATGAGGAGAAACAGCTGAAGGCGCAGCAGCTGAGGGACAAACTCCGTGAGGAAAAGACACTCAAACTGCAGAAGCTTTTGGAGAGAGTGAGTAAGCCGCACCAAGTTGATGGAAAGCACCCTAAAGAAGCTCTATTGCAAGCAAAGCCCAGTGTGGCTCGTAGCGAGAGGTTCTGTCACCACAGTGCCTGATAGAATCACTAAATATTATAGTTCCCCCCCAGTCCCATCCAGGCCAGCTGGCCGCAGACAGTCGTGAGAGAGACCCCTGTCCAATATCAACAGCCTTTCATGAAGTTTGTTTTTGTTCTGCAGACTATGGTGAGATGAGTGAGTTGTAGAATAGATCAGGATTAACCACAAAAATACTGTATATGAAGTGGTGTATAGTCATATAAATCCTCACTTAGACACACTTGAGAAGGCAGCAACTGATAGACTGAAGGATCCATTGTCCATCTTGTCCTGGACAATACATTGTATGTTATTCTTCTTTTTAATCACTACTGTGCTTCTGTCTATACTGTCTTTAGGAGAAGGAGGTGAGGAAATGGAAGGAGGAGCTGCTGGAGCAACGCCGTAGGATGATGGAGGAAAAACTGTTACATGCAGAGTTTAAGCGAGAGTTGCAACTTCAGGCAATTGTGAAGAAGGCACAAGAAGAAGAGGCCAAGGTATGGAGTGGGATCCTGTTGATTGGCAATGACTATCAGTGACTGACAGCTGAGTGATTTTTATAAGTTATATTGGGCATTTGCAGCTGTATTTACAATAAAAGGCTTATGTGACATTTATATACACATACACTCTTGGAAATGAAAAGTCATCTTTATTTGTCAGCTTGTCTTACATGCAGACATGCAACACACAGTATTTAAACCTGTCACTCGCTGAAACGTGCAGGAGCATCACACATTGCAGACTAGGAGCAATGGCAGTGCTATGTCAGGTGCCTTGGAGGGAGTAAATTGAGGGTTGAGTGCCTTGTTCAAGGGCACATCAGTCAACAATTTCTGAGTGGGAAATTGAGCCAGCGACCCTTCATTCACAAGACAATTCTCCAACTTTGGCCATGGCTACTACCCCCAAACTATACAATGAGTTTTAGAGCCGTGTCTTATATATTTTATTTTCAACCTATTTAAAATGTTACAGTGCTTAGACTGTCTAAACTTGCAAACTGTTTCTAATGCACGCAATCTTGCAGGTGAATGAAATCGCCTTCATCAATACCCTGGAGGCCCAAAACAAGAGGCATGATACTCTGGCCAAGTTAAATGAATATGAACAACGCCTTAATGAGCTCCAGGAGGAGAGACAGAGGAGACAAGAGGAGAAGCAAGCCAGAGATGAAGCTGTGCAGGTGCTAACCAATATCACTCAATAACCTTTTGGCTCTTTAATATACATATATAGTCATTGTCACTTCTAGGTCTATGTTTTATGGCAATTTCTTGTTATAGGAGCGTAAGCGGCTCCTAGAAGCGGAGCGACAAGCAAGGGTGGAGGAACTGCTAATGCGGAGGAAGGAACAGGAGGCTCGTATTGAACAGCAAAGGCAGGAAAAAGAGAAGGCCAGAGAAGATGCAGCACGGGAAAGAGCTAGGTTTTTATCCCCAGAATTGTGACTTCAACCATCAGCAGTTTTAATCATAAATACTTCACAGGTTTGATTTATAGTTGTTTTACACCTCTTCCTCATTAATCTTACCTGTAGAGACCGAGAAGAACGTCTGGCTGCTCTTAGTGCTGCTCAACAGGAGGCCATGGAGGAACTACAGAAGAAAATTCAGATGAAGGTAAATTTAAGATAGAAGATAAATTTGCAGTGTACTATTTTATTTCTCCATCCCTACTGTACAGGAATCCCCATCACCCGTTTGACCCCTGGTTTCTGGTTTCTCCATAGCACGATGAAAGCAGCCGTAGGCATATGGAGCAAATTGAACAGAGGAAAGAAAAGGCTGCTGAGCTCAGCAGTGGTCGACATGCTAACACAGACTACGCCCCCAAACTGACACCCTATGAGCGCAAAAAGCAGTGCTCTCTGTGTTGTGTTGTGGTATGTACAATGTCATCATAACATTCTACTTTTGCTTCACTTTAGGGCTTATTGTGAATGAATGAAAAAGTCATCATCGTCATTATTTTCACTTTCCAGTAAAAAACACTAGCCTATAATTTAATGCATTTACTGTCTCAAGCCACAAACATGAGTGCCTTAAGCTACTGTGGTATGTGTGTATGAGAAACGCATGTGTTTGGCAGGTTGGCTACATAGAAATACCGTTATACAGTATAGGTGATTCAGATTATTTTTGGAGATGTAGGGGTGACAATTTCATTTAAACTACTCATGGACTCTGGGCATGATTCTGCTTTTTCCATTGCTATACAACAAATCCACAAGCAGAAAGAATGGGACACCTTGAAGCTTCACACCAGCATCAGATAAAGAGAGAGTCCAGGGTGAAACAGTGAATCTTGTTAAAATGTTAGTTGACCTTGCCCAGCATCTGTCACCAGAGATCATGCATGGGTCAGCCGCAAGCACTTTATTTAATGACATTAAACATAACCCAAGCTGAATAGGTTCTTTTCAGAGATGAGAGTACAACAGTGACTTGTATACACCTGCCTTTTTTGTGCTCATTTCTCATCCTTCCACTGCATGCAAACATGTATGAACAGCCCAGCTCTTTCCTTGGCGAGTTTATTCATTGAACTTTCAGTTTTTCAATCCCAGGAGATGGTATTTTATTGATTGGTGTCTACTTCTTTCTCTTGCTGCATTCTCACTCAGTGCCATCACTTTGTTCTGTCAAAAACCAGTATGCTATGAAGTGAAACCATAGTCGTCTTATCTGTTACGCTAAGTTACACATGATTAGACTTCAGCAACAAATCACATGTCTGTTTTTCTTTAAAAGAAGGTTGATTCGAGGCAGGTAATGTCCCATTGAAAAGCCCATGTGGTATATAATTTCACCAGTGTCCCATGGGGCTATGTTGACCTTTTCCTGCCTCTGCTTGCATTGTGTCTGCAGCAGTGACCTCTGACCACTGTGTTTGTGTTTGCAGATCACCTCAGAGGTGCACCTGTTCAGCCACACCAAGGGCAAGAGGCACCAACAGGCAGTGCGAGATAGTAGCAGCATCCAGGGACGGGAGCTCTCGGATGAGGAAGTGGTACGTACCCCCCACCCAACACCCCGCCAAGAACAAACATCCACTCACCGTGTCAAAGAATATTGCTGTAGTCCTGCTTGTGTCATGTAAAAGACAAAGACACAGCAGTTGTCTTTTATGACGTGGTCATTATTATTGTTTATGCATCCCCTTATATACTGCCATGGCTCTGTTGCTGGCTTTGTGAGATTACAAATGGGCCTTGAAATGTACACAGTTAAGGTTCAGTGCTTCAGTGGAGAGGTGACATCACCCCCTTGTCTCCGGGCTGTTTTTGTCATGGAGCGCTTTTCATGGGAAGGCAGCTCGTTAATGCAAGGTAACCTCTCAGGCTGCAATATGAGATTGGCTTTTCAGCAGGACTCATTGTGAAGCTGACAACTGTTGGTGCTATACGCAGCACCTTTGGCCCCAGCACCTCCTTCATTCAAAGCTTTTTTCAGTGTGGAATAATTGATACCCCTCCTTTCCTCTCTCTAAATCATATCCTTTCCCAATGCAGTGCATTTTTTCTTTTTGACAGTATGATAAACAAGGTAATGAAGAGAAGCACTTCACTACTATAGGACTATAAACAGTTCATATATGAGCACTGCTTCATATATTATATTCATATTCTGTATGTACATTTGTAATATATCCTTCTCTGCATAATATAGTTTTACCAATAACCATGCTGCTCATATTGAAGCATCACTGTTTTCTATTTTATATCTTACTGTCAAAGTTGAAGCTCTTACTAAACTCCCAAGTCATGCTCTTTGTCCCATCACGCATCAAGCCAGTTCTTAACGTTTTACTTGACAGGTTGTATTACATATTTTATGAATGGACTGTGGCTATTATTGCAGTGATAGATAACATTTGGATGTCCCATAAAGGCGTATTTCCACCGACACTTTCTTTAAATGTGTGTACATTAATCAAGCTGTCATTACGGGTAAGTCTGGAAACTTTGTTTATATATTCTTGACTTTCCTCTCATTATTTATTTCTAAGTTAATTATGGTGTTCATTATTTTATTCATAGCACTGCCAATTATTTTTCAGCTGTGACTGGATAATTTTTTCTCCAATGAAAGATTTTTAATTAAAGTTAAGATTGTTGGCTCAACTGTGCAAGGGTCACTCTATAGTTTTTCAGTGGAGGCAGGTATCAAATGCCCTGTGCCTTCATATTCAGTCATTTTGTCTCATTCTGAAAGACATGTGAATTAAATTGAAGCTACAGAATTATCAACAGGGCAGAATTCTTGTGTGTAGATGGAGAAAATATGTCATTGCAGTTGCTCTCTTGACGTTCTGTCCCGATTTAAAATGGTGTAGATGATCCAATACACATGATATCTGACATAGGGAATTTATATTTCTATCACCTTTTGACTCTGTAGCTCAAAATAACTGTAGCACCTTCTGAAGGGAAAAAAATCAGTTCTGCTTGGTGAATGTGGCCAGTAGAGGGATCACCATGCTGCAGAAGACATCAGAGCCGACCTCCCAAAGACACTGAGTAGTCCTAAAGGTCTTGTTGTTGGAGCCACAAATTGAGAACCGTGATGAAATATAGAGTGTGCCAGCTGAAGCATGCCTCTCCCTCCCCAGGCTGTTTTGAGATCTGATTGTCATTTATTTCTGGAAAAGAAGCTGCTGTTTAAGAAGATTCAAAGAATAACTAAGGATACAATTTAGTTTCTGTTTCAATGTCACCGATAGGATGTAGCTGAATGCAAAAAATTTGCCATGTGAACCATTGTAGCGATGGTAACTCAATCCTATATAGTATCATATCTTGCCTAGTAGCCAACATGAAATACAGCTGTCCATTTCATGCAAAATGGAAAGCCTACCTCTCAGGCTTTTGTATGGGACAAAAGAGAAGCAGGATGAACATATCCTATAGGATTTGTATTTGTGTGGGCTGCCTTTGAGATCTGTGATAGGAGTATTTGTTTCTGAAAAAGGCAGATATGTTTAGGGCGGTGTCATATTACTTCTACCAGAGGCAATGTGTGGTATTGTGCGATAGCAGTGCCCTTTAGGCTTGTGTCTTTGCCGCTTTGTTACCGTGGTTCAGTTGTAGACACCTGTCTGTCATCAAGTGCAATTGTCTATAGAACTGCCATTCAGTCTAGCTTCCTAGCAACCAAAAATGGAAACAGGAAGTGTTTATTCTGTGTTTGTTTGCAGAAGGGTGTTTGTCTGTGTCAGCATATTCTACAGTTGATGGCTTAATGTTTTTATGTTAAGGATAATGTGTTACTGAAATGAATCCGTTATTGTGGTGGCTAATGTACCGGTTAGCCTTTCAAGGAGATTACTAAAGAGCGGTCTCCCAAGTGGGCAAGTGTCCGGTCATGAGTAATGACTGACCTGTAGTGTCCATGAGTAAAGGGCAGAGGTGTGTGCATACAAATACAGAAACATATACCCTCCCTAGGAAACATTATATTCTCCGTATTGCATTCAGTGCCCATTTTATTTTTATATGTACCATCATCCTTCTTTACTCTGGTCAAGTCCATTGACGCTGAGGCTTTAAAAAAGACTAGAATGATTCTGAAACTCCTCAAGTAAGTGACTGACTTGCTCTCAGTGAAACTCCTATTCAGGCAGCAGGTGCACTGACAACACTTGTGACCAAAGGGTATGGCATCCCTAAGGGGTTAGCTCAACTGCTGAATGGAAATCCTTTATCTGTGAGGCCATCCTATCCTCTGGGGTGCTGGATGACAGCATAATTGGGTAATTGGTTTCTTGCACATGCATCATGTTGTTCAAATTGGATTACATTCCCCCGTCTCCTGGTGGAAATATCAGAATCATCTGACGGGGCTAGACAGGAAACAACACCTCCAGCCCTTTAGTATGTCTATGAGTGGGTGGTTTCAAAAGACTGTAGAGGTTTGAAGGTAATTACTGGACACAATGGTGTTATATAGAGCTGCAGATATACATGTCACACAGCACATATAGTCCCACATCTGAAGTGCAGAATTGTACTACTTTACACTCAACAATGAACCTGGGACATTATTTTGACAGAATTTGCCATTTTTATTTCGTTTCATCATGTTAAGTATCAAGTATTGAGCAGTACTGAACAGATAAGTCTTGTCTCTAAAAGTTAAAGCAATATAATCACCCTGTTGGATTTCAGTATCAGTGTGTTGTTTAGACACAAAATACAGATCAGTTGGTTAGTTTGATACAAAGGCATCCATGGGTTTTCTCCAAATGTATGGAAGCTTAAGTGCTTTGGCTTTTTGACTGCAATTTTGCATAATTCTGATTGTATTATTACAATATGTAGAAAAAAGAAAAACAAATCTGCTCATAGAAGATGCTAAGATAAAAATGTAAAAATCCAAATCAAGAAACAATATTTCATAATCACAATTAATATATTACAAGAAATAAATAAGTTGTATTTTGAATGTTTCTTGAATAAGAAGGGGCCCCAGGAGAATAATGTGGATTTTGTGATTTCTGGCATTTTTCAAGTTTTTCAGAAAGCAATACTTTGAATAATTGAATACATTTTTTGCCAAGCCATAGCTAATTTTGGTTCCTTATATCTTCAGAGTAAAATCCCATTAGTTTTTCTTTTTCTTAAGCTTACGTTAAAAAATGTTGAGTTACTTTGTCATAATCCAGAAATGTGATAATCATACTTCTTATAAGTCCCCTTTTAGTCAGTCTTGTGTGTCTTCACGTCACTCGTTCAGTGCAGGTGTAAATGAGCTGAATGACACTAAAACAGTGATGTCTATCTTTTAAGTCATGTCTTTAATGTATTCATTTTGTCTTTTCTAGGAGCATCTATCCTTGAAGAAATACATTGTGGATATTGTGACTGATGGCTCTGTTTCATCTGAGAGCGTGAAGGACGGAGAAGAAAAGCAGAAGGCACGAAAGAAGGCAAAGAAGCTCCGTGCCAGGATGAATTCCAGGTTAATACATTCTCTCTGTCTGTCTATCAGTCTGTCTCTTGCCATCTCTTCCTCTCTATCCCCTGAGAAGCACAGAGGACAAAACTGTGCCAGGATTTTTTTATGAGTGACAAGGAGATGGAAAGCAGATGTTATGTGCATCCTGGCTGTCCACAAGGTAACACTGATGAGCCTAATTTATGACCACTTTCTGTGATTGGGGAGTGAAATTGCAAATCGATCTTCAGGGGCCTAGCATTCACCTGTAAAGAGCTTTCGTCCAAATTGCTGCTATGGCTTTGCCAAATCTGAAGCCTCCATCATTGCACAGGATGTACAGTATGTTTAAGTATGCATGAGCCATGCCTATTTTTCTTCCTCTGAGCCATTGATTTTTAAATGAAATATCAAAGAAAATCAATAGTAATCAACAAATAGGAGGGAGAACCCCAGTATGTCAGAACTTGGACTTGGGCTCTGTCAGTTTAACGGCTGTCACAACACTGAGGGCGGGGAGTGGGACAAGACATAATGTTGACAGTGCTTACTGTGGAAGGATCTCTTTACATGTGGGATGACATTAATATTTTAGATATAAATATAACAAAAGCAGTATTTCATACCAAAATGAAAAAGGGTTGTATAATTCATGAAATGGCTGACACAACTATTAGCCCCAGTCAATGGCTGATAGTAGAGAAGGGATTCTATTAGTTTTTTAAGGTTCTGCCATGATTCTGCCGTGTATGACAATTTATATATATATATATATATATATATATATATATACACATTTTAATCCAGAGGATTGTGGTTTATTCTAATGTGAGGAGTACATGGATACAGTCGTGGAAAAACAATTATTAGACCATCAAAAGTCATCAAAAACAATGGTTGTGCAATCAAGTACCGGTACTAACTCCTGTGTGTATCATGTGACTAAAACACACCGAAAAGAAAACTTGGAATGCCTAAAAGCACTGTTTTTGTCAGTACAATGCCATAGCTATTGATGTAAGAACATAAGTGATTTTGGTAATAATCAAGAAGACCATGGAAAATGGATAGATATTAGCTCTTAAATTAAACTCTTATGAGCTATTTTTGTTGCTCTCATTGTATTTGTCCAAACAAATGTACCTTTAGTTGTACCAGGCATTAAAATTAACAAGAAATTGAAGAAAACAAAGGTGGTCTAATAATTTTTCCAAGTTTAGGTTATAAACAGTGTGGCTGATAAGAGGCAAAATGCAAACAGTTTTAGTCATTCCTCTAGTTCTGAAACTGTAACGTAAATAGAATTGGAAAATTATTATCTATATCAACTACATTGCATAACATTGCTTTACATTCTTTTAAAACAACAGTTGTGTCAGCTTTTAAAACAGAATCTTTGCATTGAAAGGGTGGAATCATACTGTAAACAGTAGTTTGTGTTCCTCCCCTTACAGTGGTCACTGAATTTGTCAATTTGTAAATACCGTAAATAGTGGGTTTTACTTAACTGTAAGTAATTGTTGTGGTATAAAGTTAGAGCTGTTAGTAAGCACTCCTAAGCAGAATTTTCCAGCAATTTGATATTTTAATTCCTATTGAACCATTCCAGCTGTTATTTCAATTTTGCTGTGGTGTGTCAGTATATGAAACATTAATACCTCTTTGGCTCCATTTAAGACCATTCACACATACAAGTGTAACATGTTTCACTTACATTGTTTGCCTTCTTACTGCAGACCCTTTAAAAAACAAATTGGAGGATAACTCTCGCCATGTAAACATGATCTCTCTTTTAGACATTTTTATCAACTTCAATCTGGCCAAGATCTGATAAAGTTCCTTTGTTAGATCACATGTTAATGTTGTGTATTCATTTTATACAGTTTAAGTGTTGGCAGATATTGTGATCCCAATAGAGCTATCATATATTTATCTTCAACCACATATGACTTAAGAGTTAAATCAAATATTTTTTTAGAAATGAGGGCTGATAAAGTAATCTGACAAACTGAGTAGAAAGTCCAAGTAGTTTATATTTTTCTTCCTTAATCAGCATTCTTATGATGATATTTTGGAGAAAGTATTCCAAAGTGGGGTGAGATGCAGCTTCAGATCAAACTCCAATCTCCAACAGTCCTTTTATTCACACTGCTGCTGTTTTTTTTTTGGTTTTGTGCGGCTGAGCGTTGCTGAGAAAGTGACAACATGATCTGTCTCTGTTCACCATCACTCCTACACCAGCCCTGCTAAGACTAGCACTCAAAGGGAGCAGGCTTTCAGAGGTCATAAATAACACAGAGCCCCAGTAAACATAAAGGTGAGCCGCTTCACCACCGGGTGGAAATGAACCATTTTATTGGAACACCGTATGGTGTCCGTAAAACGTGAGTGGGCTTCGCTCAGCTAACTTGCAGCCCAGCTCCGTCGTAAAGTTGAGCACACACATTTTAACCCACATGTTTTTGTGGCTTGACTATCCTTCTCTAATAATACATGTTTTGGGAAAGAAAGTATGCTATTAAAAGTTAATGTACGTAGCCTGTCAGTTAGTGTCAGGATGAGGTTTGAAGTTGAAAAGTAAAGCCTCCCTTGTTCTCATGTCGGTGCTGTGTGCCTGGAGCTGGTTGCTTGTGGTTTACTCAGTAGGAAACAAAGTGTTCAGTGTGTTATTGTGGATAGTGGTGTGTATAAACATTCCTGTATTGAGTGCAGAATATGAGGTGGTAAGCGTGGGCCTAACTTATTTCTCTGTCTGCTGCTCTACATCAGTGTAAATAGGCACACATACTTTATAATGCACGGTTAAGTTAAATGGGTTTATGCGTTATTGAAGCATTAGAATATTTTTTAATCTCTAGATTTTTTTCTCTTTTATTGCCATTTAAATAATGACTGGTTGCATTGTGAATCATGGTTTGAATATGTTTTTGGCGCAATGGAGCAAAGTATGCCTGTAAAGCAAAAAAGAGAACTGAAATGACTTGTGTTACAAACTGCCTATAGTGTTGTGCTATAGATTTGTGCTTTCTCCCTTATGGCTAATCAGCTTCATAATATTTATTACGCAAGGGCCATTTAACATGGGCTGCTTCTGACTGTAATAAATTACTCTGCAATTGCTCTCTATTTAACCTCGTTATGTATAAAGCTGTCACAGATTAATATTGCAATATCACAAATGACAAATAGGGCAGATATGGTTCAGATTGCTGTGGAAACAAGTTTTTACAACCTGGTTGGGACCTTGTAATCTTTCAAAAAATGTCCCAAAAGTAGCATTAAAGATTTAAACATCAAGGCCTAAATGTGTTAAGTTGCAAATTTATTATAGTTTGTCTGTTTATATTTCAATGTTCTGTTTGGAGAAGATATTGTGTTTATTTTGAAGAGATGGATTTTTAGAAAAGAAAAGGTAATCTGAAATAATGGATGGCGTCAAGTGTGTTTCTTAAAATCCTGGTTTATTAACTATCCCGTATTGCTCAGAGCCCTGCCATTCTTGGATTCCTTGAACGTTAATGCAGAGAGAAAACAAAACTGATTGTACCTACACTTCTATTTCATTTATTTAGTTTGTCTTGCGCTGTAGTTTTTAATTAGATATCAAGGATTTCTCTTTCAGTTAACAAAATTGTTTTGGCCCTGTTTTTATTTTTCTTTAAACTATAACTAACAAAAACAAAAAGAAATGCTGCATTAGCTGTTCACTTTACTTGTAATGTTTCAGGCATCGCTGTGTCCTCCAGACGAGCCTGAACGTTATCTGCAGTTGTGAGATGACTGCCCTTGAATAGTACAGATTATGAACACTGGGTTGAGCTTTAATTGGTCCAGGTCTGTTCTGCTGGGATATTTCCACCTGTGGTCTTCCAGGAACAGTCTGATTTCATCAGTGTAGAAATGGGTAACTGGAAAGTGCTCTATTTAACTCTGATCAATAGTTTTTATCATGTCTGGGAATGTCTGATTGACAGATAGGATTCCCCGCGCTCTCTGTCTACACACACGTACACACTTGATGTTCTTAGAGTCTGGCTGTCGGCGTAATGCCACAGACGTACCAGTCCCCTAATGACCATGACCTGCCAGGAGGTCACACATTCAAAACACTGGTTGGGCTCCTTATTACTCCCGTTAACTGTTTATTTGACATTGAGTGGAATAAAGAATTTGATCCTCCCTAGTTAAACGTGACTTAAATGCAGCAGAATTTCAAGGTAGAGTTAGATGTTGTTGGTATGACTAGATGGCAGCAAAAAATCCACTCCCTACAGATCTGCTGTGTGATTATTTAAAGCCAGGTTACTTGGTGAATGGCTGACAGGCCAAATAAACAGACTAAGCATGAGCTTTTTCTTTCTTTTCGCACTTTTCATCCATTGTTTTCTTTACTGACAGTCCAAACACTTTTTGTCCTGGGATTCAAAGACTTTTTCCTACTTTCCTCCTCTGCAGGGCAAAGGAATATGAGACGTCAATGGAGGCAAAGACGCAAGTCCCCGACTCCCCGTACAAGGCTAAGTAAGTGTTTTCTTTAGTTTTTACTAAGAAAGTTTCTTCATTTTTTACATTTTTACCCAAATGAGTGTACAGCGGTGATGACTAGAAATTGGCGAAGTGGAGTGGAAACAACGATCAGCTACTGATGTTTGTAAACATATTAATGACTGCTGTATGTTCAGGTTGCAGCGTCTGGTGAAGGACCTGTTGAAGCAGCTGCAGGGCCAAGACAGCGGACAGTGGGTCAACAACAAAGTGTCTGGTCTGGACAGAACCTTAGGAGAGATTTCTCGTATCTTAGAGAAACAGGTAAAACATTTTAAGTATATACAACTATATAGCATTAAGAATAGATGGAAGTTGACATCTCAAATCGCCACAGATACAGAATTGTCAGTCTGAGCAGCATGACCTGCTTTGCTGTTAACAGTTTGCAGCAGCACACAGGTCATGGCAGCCCTTTGGCATGTCTCTTTGGTGATGAGTTGTGTTTGGCTGTGTCTGCTTCTGTCTCTCCCTACCAGTGTAGAGTATCGCTTACTCCGCAGCAACTTGCCTTTGGTTATTGGTTAATGAAGACCAGATTAACTGTGTTTTCATTGTGCACATGGTACCAATAGAGGAGCTTCCTAGCACGAGAGCAAGCATTGTCTCTTGTCTATGTGGCTTGCATGACTCAGATGTCATTGGTATAGACAATGGTAAATTGGATTTCCAGATGAAATGCTACTAATGCAGAAGACTTTATTCAACAAAGACAGAGAATTCGACTTGACATTTGGCTTTCCTCTAGCGCATCTTTACAGTTGTATAAATATAGAATTGTCAGATAAAACCACAGACTTTTATGACTATAGTTGATGTGATACATGTCACAGGGAGTTTGTTGCATGACGTTTTATCCATAATATTCACTTCAATTAGACACTGAGGGGAGGAATTATACACCTGCCACCATGTTTATGATGAGGAGAATATACAGCCCACTTCCTGTAATGAGGCATAAATTTCCTGCCAGGTTGTGGTTCGAAACATAACATCCCACTGTGCATGCTTCTGGGCGTGAGGATAGAAAGATTATGGTGTCCCATCAGTGACAAGGGGGACGGCTGGAAAGGCTATTACTGAATTTCCCCAGAGAGGCAGAGAAAGGTGGCTGAAGTGGGTGGCACAACGTCCTGTAAGGAGAGAGGAGGAGAACAGAGTGATGTGAGTAGCTCACAAGCTGTCACTACATAAGGACTCCTCCCCTCAGCTCCATATACTCCCAGTGGGAGGTCAGAGGTCAGTGGGCTAAGAGATGTCCTCTACTCAACTGCGGTGTCAGTAGTGAGGAGCAGATCATGGCTCAGTGCACATATACTGTGGCTTTGTCTGTTAAATCTCTCCCAAACAATTTTTTTTTGTTTTGTCAAATTCTGCTTTGCCAGCTTCTGATAGAAACACCAACCCAAATATATGTGGAGCCGTGTCATTGGCCTGTGAGCCAGCCTTGGGGACAACTTCCCTCTCTAATCCCTGGAAAAAGACAAATAAATAGAGTCTCCGTCAGCATGGCTGTCTGGCCCCTGAGTCACTTCAAGTCGAGTCGGTTTAGATTATTTGACCTAACAAGCATCTCTCATGTCACTGACTCACCTAGAGATTTGTTTTTCTCCTTCATATCTGATTCAGTCTCCACTTTCTTTGCTAATTCCTCAGACAACACCCGACACTCCCCTCCTGCTCTGCTGCTGCGGTTCCCAACCCCCTCACTTCTCCCCTGCTTTCTAGGCTACGTCTCGACTCTGACCCCACTCTGTTTCTCCCTCTGTGGTTTCTAATGGTTTATTTTGTGTCAAACCTGATTTTTTTTTCCCCCCTACACACAGTGATTGAGACATGCAATTTTCCCAATGTGCTCCTTTTTTGGCTGCACACTTCTCTTACTATTAAGAACTTATATATAATGCCTCAAGTGTTTACCGTTGCTTTAATTAAACCTTGTCCAGAAAATAACAGCATATATGACAGATAAGGAATTGTCAGGAGCATGGAAACTGCAGACTGTATTTACATTTATATTTGCTGCCTGTCTGAGCCTGATTTAGTGAACGACTGGGAGTGGAAAGAGTTGTGTCTGGGGACATGGGGGTAGGTAAAGAGTGGCAGTATAACAAGGTTTTTTGCTTGGGCCTCCAGCAGACTGACAGACAGACCCCAGATCAGTGGTGTCAGGGCTTTGTCAAAGACAGCAGAGGTGACCTGAGTGAGTTTAACTGGTTTTGACTGGTAAACTTCTGTGAAACCCTTTTCACACTGTACCAACTTGGTTGTGGATTTGCATAAAGACGGTCTTTATATGTGCTTGTCTTATGACATGTGTTCTGCTCTGCACTCAAGAACTACAGGGCGGGTGAAAAGTAACTAGGCATTAAAAATTGGCAAAAAAAAAACATGTTCCTTTTACAAATTTATTGAAACAAATGATCCATGTTCTTTATTACATGTGAAAATGAAAGTAAATCTTCATATTTCAGTGTAAACACTGGTGGTGTCAACCAGCTTCCTGAAACGGCCAGGGATGGAATGAACAACCTTTTGAAAAATGTCGTGTAGGATATCATTGGGAACCTCCTGAATACGTGTCTCCAAGTCCACCAGAATAAGAAAATCCCCATTAGTGTTGTCTGTTGAAAAATTGTTTTCGTCATGGTTTCAGTGATACTAAAAATTCTATAAGCAATTTCCAATGCCTAGTTACTTTTCACCCACTCTGTATATATTTCCTTTCAGACAAATTAAAATGCTGGCCTGGTAATGGTGCTAAAAGAACACAGACTTTACTCTAGATTACCTTGAAAGGAACATGAATTTCTGCAGGTTCCATGATGGTGCACTCTGGTAGTTCTTGAGACTTTTCACTCAAATAGCAGAAGGAAAACATTATGTGTAATGAAAATTTTATCCTGCTGTCGATGCTAGAAGTAATAGTCAAGATCAACAAAGGATCGATCATGCGTTGCTCCAACTAGCATTCTGACATCTCCGCCCCAAGAGCCATACCATTAAAAATTTATTTAGGAGGTTGTTTTTCAGAGTGAAAGACATTCGTTTGAGTTCTGTTATTTGCATTTTTCATCATGGCAGCTATTCTGATGCTATGATTAATGCCATAAATAATGGAGTTAAGTAGTAGACCACAGATGACTTCTCATTCCCCTCTTTATTTGTAGAGCTGAGGGTGCCATTTGGCGCTTGAATAATCAGTTGCTACATTAAAAAGACACATTCACTAGAGTCAAAATATGTTACAATGACTTTTATGTACTTATATTTGTCCTTACTAAGAGGGAATAGAATGATTTCTCTTTGTTTATTTGTTACTACTAGACGTTGACTGTGGTTTCTGTGGGACATTTAATTTTGCGCCACACTGCCCTTTGATTAATTTTGTTTCATTTTATAGAGTAAACACTATATGTAGCATTATGCATTTGGTATGTTGACCCTGGACTCCCAGTGTACTAAATCATATGCAATTATGTCTTGTAAACACACAAGTTTATACTGAATCTCAAAATGTTTATCCCAAAAACCTTGTTGTGGTTTACAGTGTACTCAGGGTACGCTTTGTTTATCACTTTTTCTACTTTACTCTAAGACTCTGTAGTGATGAAATTCATGTGAGAAGAGTCTGGATCTGTTCTATTTAGCCATACTCAGTGATTGTTGGATGCAAGTTGTGAATGAGGGGACCCATGGCTTGATCAAAGTTGAAGCCAGTCCTTAATGAGCTCTGCCAGTTGTTATCCATCTGTTGGTGGGGAAGGACGACTGAGGCTGTGCCCTCCTCCCTGCTTTAATTAAAGTGTCTGTAGGAGGAGACTACAAAGTGCAATCTGGCTGGTCTGCTGGTCAGTGGACACTGTTGCAGGAATTACCAGCTGCTTCAGTTCTTTCCATCAGCTGGTGTAACAATGGTCACACTGGACGATAATAAGATAAGATTCACCCTGTTGCATAATTCAGGAGCCAGTTGTCTTACTTGTGTCTTAATGCTCAGCCCTTAGTAATGGCTCTGCTGTTGTGTCTTTCAGGAAAATTAGCTATGCTATTGGATTGTTTCTTTTTCTAACTTTTGCTGAAGGTACATCTATAAATATGCTCCCGTGGTCATTCATGATCTTACAAATATACATGTTTGCTCACTCTTCCAAATTACTTCCATCCCTGTTTCATTCCAAAGATACGTCATGTTATCCTGAGCTTAGTGTTGAACTGAAAGCAAAAGGAAAGCATTACTCTGCATGAAAAGATTACAGCAGGAATTTTTTGACTTTCATAGAAAGAATAGACTACTGTTTTTACAGAAGTGCATCCTCAGAAAGTTTGTTTTTAAAAATAAAATCTGTGTCTAAAGTGAAAGAAATGTAATCTTGCAACGTCTATGTATATTTATGTGTTTAAGTAATGCATCCCATAGTCTCCTTGGTTTTATTTATAATTTCAGTTGTGACTTTATGTATATGTACTGGAGAGACCGTTTTTTCTGTCTCGTATGCGGTTAGTTGCCCTGCAAGTTTCCATCAGCAGTAGTTGAGACTGCAAACAAGCGTAGTTCTCAAATTGCTGGAGTATCCTTCTAAGAACAAACTGTGGAAGACATTGACACTTTGTGTTCGAACTGTTAAAAGCTTGTTTGCAAATTCAGCTTAGTGTATACTTATACTGTCAGTGCGATCACATGCAAATATGATTTCTGTTGCTACTGCTTCATTATGTTTGTACAAAGATCATCACCAGAAGCTATCTTATTTGCTTAGTGAGGCACCTGCTTTGCACATGATGAAAGTATCAGGCAGCGATGTCATGCAAAATTATACCTTATTTTTATATTTTAGTTGAAATGCACCTCCACAGTGATACTCTGGTGCCTTTATATTTTCTGTGGCCCATTGCATGCATAGACCACCTAACAACAGTATGTCATGTAGTTTGAACTAATCCTCTTCACCTGTATTGTTCTATCATCACAACAGATAAATCTGTCAGCAGAGCAGAAAAGGCATTGACTAGCCAAACTCTTGTCTGTTTTCCACAGGAGACAGCCAGGACTGGGCAGGTCCCAGTTACTTCCTTTAATACCATTTGATAAGCTGCTATGAAAGAGATGCCTCTTTTCATTTAGCCTAGAAGCTTTTAGGTAGGTGTGTTGATGGGAGGGTTAAGAGAGGGGTTAAGCCAAGCTCAGTGACTGAGACCCAATTGATTAGTTCTCAAAACTGCTGGCAACCTAGAGAAAGGAAACTGAGTTAAAATCCACTGCTCTGGCTCTTAGGATTGTCTTTGAGTCATTTCTCATTATGTTGAAGTCAAGTGTTCTTTGGCATGTTTGTTAATGTTTTTGTCCCAGACCTCATATGATTGTTCAGTGCGTCTTCTGTCTGTGTCTGACACCGGAATTGAGGAGCAGTTACCTCAGCAGCAGGCATGAATGACAGATGAAGAGCTTATCTGTAATTTGGTAAAGCGCTTCTCTCTCAATGTGTTCAGGCTTGTTGGCAACTTCCCATCTGCGGAACAAAAGCACTGTGAAGTGGCTGGATTTTAGTGCTGTCACAGCACTGAGAAGCCTGTAACCTCATTAGGTGGAGGAGTGACCTGCAGTGTAACACGGCCCTCTGCAGTTGTTTGAAGACGTCCCTCCATCAGCAGCTCCCCTCCAGCTCCTTTCCTCTGTGTCGACCCAGGCACAAACATGCCTGATAGCAGCGCTTGCTGCTGGCTTTGTACTTGTTGATTTACAAGACACTGTAGCAACAGCATCTGACCCGCTGCCAATTACTCTAACTCTTCTCGCCTATCATCTCAGGAGGGCAGGACCTAACTTTTTACATGTGTTCATAAATCTAATCTGTTAGGCTGATGTATTGTTCTTTGACTAAGTTAGTTTATTTGTAGCCAGCAAGTAAATCAAGAAAAAAACAATATAACTTTAGGGACAGAAACATACTGTCCAGCTGAAGTATCAAATAGTTCTTGATTTCATTTGCAATTTCTATATATTTAAGACACTGAGAATGCACATGAGTTATGCTTCCCCAGAAAAGAAGTAATAACCTTTTGTAAAACAAAGGTGTGCGCAGAACACTATTCTAATATTGTAATTAAAGCTGTTTGATGCACTAATGATCCATTCAGTTCTGTTAGGTTTACAGGTAAGATTAAAAAGAGAGGTAACACAAGTAGTAAACCATTCAGTCTAATACACTGAACTCAGACGTCCTGCTATCAGTACAGTTTTTATCTCATCTACAGTAATTAGAAATCTGAGAAAAGACCCTTTGCAAGCATGTGAAGCTGGATGGTGTTAAAACAAATCCCTGAACTGGATTACATGGAACTTTAATCCTTGCAAATGCTGACACAAGAGGTGAAGTAATGTAAGTGCAGTTAACCCAACATGTCTGATGCAATGCTGATCAGTTTGATATATGTTCTGTCCTGTAACAGTGCTGATATAAATTTAAAGATGTCTAATTACCATCATTTTTTTGTGTAGATTTGGTGGTGTTTTCCAAGTTTAGCCTAGTCTATGGTCATCTGTAGAGACCACCCTGGTGTGAACCAGAGCCTGCAGAGCATTTGCCTTCGCCTGAAACTTGACTGGTGTTGGGCGGAGTCAGGTTGTGCACTTTTGAGATTAAACAGGAATACTTAAGGGATCACTTTGTTTCGGATTTCAATCCCTCGCCCGTACGAGAGAAAGAAAGGTTCCCTCCCCTGTGAGAGCCATGAAATCCCCTGTCCAGCCTGTAGCTTGTTGCCCCCTGACTGTGCCTCTCTGTTTGTCTCTCTGTCCCTTTTCAACAGAACAATGCCGACCAAGTGGCCTTCCAAGTGGGCGGTGGTCTATCAGCTCTGGAACAAATTCTGCAGGTCATCACTGCTGGGTCCACGCCCACTGCAGTCACTCGTATTCCTCTCAAGTGAGTACTATCATCATATGCGACTATTTACATAATATTACTCTCCATTAGTCTAGTGTTTGCAGTGCGTAGGTATATTTTTGGATCACCGTTCAACATTAAAAAAAAATCAGTTACTGTCTCCTGAATTAATCGAATTGCTGTTTCAAGCCAGCAGGGTGAGCTGTCTCTTAAGCTTATGATTGGTTTAATTTGATTTTGGAAATGCTGAACAGGCTGTTTGAAACCAGAATGGACCTCATTAACTTCCTTCTGCCTTTGAGACCAGTAGTGACACTGACCATGAAATGTGGCCTTGTGCACTAGGTGTAAGTCTAAATTTAGGTTCAGGATCAGCATTTGAACAGGTGTGGAGTGGATATTTTTGCGACCTGTGATGAAAAGTACCTGCTAAATATCTATTCTCCTCATGTTCACCATCCTTTGAACACACATTACATTACATTTCATCTTCTCTTCTATTTATACATCTTCATTCAGACTATTTAGGTCATATGAATATGCATACACAGCATTTATCAATAGAAATTAATGAATTCACTGATTGCAAATGCTAAAATTCATTTTCTGACCTGTATATCTTTTTTTTTTTTTTTTACAAATATCTTTATCTATTTTGACACTTTAATCTTGTTTGTCTTTGTGGATACTGAAGGCTGCACATTTATGCAGGAAGTTAACATTAAAATCACAATTTAAAAAAAAACGCATTGACATTTAATTTGTGCATATCTGGCTCTGTTAAAACAGCTTTTCCTTGGCAAACACAACAGTAGAAAATGTTGCTGTTCAAGTATCATACCTCGATTGTATCCTTTCACTGACCTCTGATAATGCACTGCTTTATTTCCTATTTGTGTTTTTGCAGTTGCATAAAGTGAGTGAGCTGATGTCAACTGACCTCCTTTATCACTGTTTATAGTTGCTTCATCTCAATAAATACTCTCAAAATGTATTAATGAGTAACTGCATTCACCTCGTTGCAGTGGAAAGCATTTCTATTTCAGTAATCCATTTGTGTTCGTTCTGTTCTCTGGAAATACAAAAAGCACATGTGTCCCATTTATCATTTAGAGTGCAGAGTATTTTTGAGTTGTGGGTCTGCCGTTTGCATGGCCTGCCAGTAGATAACCTCAGAGAGGTTGCTGTACTCACTAGTGGGACTCTGTAATGGACTAGAATGGCCTTGCTCCCCCCATTCATTAGCATTTACTGGTCTCTGAATCTCTGCTAATGGACAAATGCTTCTTATATTTATAAGGCTTTTAAAGGGCATCACATGTATATTGATTTTTTTGTAGTCTCTCTTCCTCAATCATTGCAAACTGAGGGAATTTCAGGCAGACTTTGAATTGGAGGAACTTGAATGGAGAGACTGTTTCTTGTTTGTTTGCTGAATTTGCTTGCATGTATCTGCGTGGTAGTGTATTAGCAGTATGCATAGTACATTTATGGATTTTAAGATTTCTCCAGTGACATACTGCACTGACGAGACTCATGTGTTTTGTTCTATGTGTACCAATCTAGTTACAGTTTTGTGTGAAAAAGGAATGATTTGCGTTTATAGCATGTTTGTACAGTGGAATTTCACATAATCAATTTCACATACATCCAACAGTACATCCAAGGCAAAATAAGCTATTTTCGTAGCTTGTTTAGATTTATGCATTAATTCTTTGGCTGGCCTGTCACTGGTGCTAATACAACAGGACCCACGGGACATTTGGCTGCTGTGAGCTGGGAATTGAACTTCATCCTGAGCAAAAACAGAAAATAGGTTACTAGGGAGGAAGTTCAGTTAATATAATTGCAAACATAATTGGAATATCTCTGTTTAAATAGATAATCACCAAAAACTGCATTGCAAAGGTGTATATTTAGGATGATTTCAGGTGAGGTAATTGGAGAAATGTGAAAAATAAAATCAGTCTCTGTTGTACTGTGTAAAATGTCCAAAATGAAACTATTTATGGAACTTTTGATGCTAGTTTTAGAATAATTGGGTTAAAAAACTCTCCAAAATGAGTAAATTGTGCATTTTGCATCAATTGAAATTGCATTTATTATTGACAGTAAATACAGTGTGGGTTGTTCACCAAATTATACAGCCTTAGTGTGCACTTTTCATTTCATTTATTCATTTATTTCAAGCAAATAAGTATTTACAACACAAATGACCTGCATATAACAAAACAATCAACAGAATACATGCAGGTACAATACTTGAAATACAGTAAAAGAGTGGAAAGAAACCTTTTTTTATTGCAAATAGACAGATGTGTCTTACAGCAAAGAAACAAATGATAATTGACGTGATTATCGTAAAACAAATTGTACGTGCAAACAAAAACATGTTAATTTTATGTATGTGTTTCCATTCAGATTTGACCATTTTCACTTGATCGGACAGAGGGTTATTCATATAAGTCTATCTGACTGCTTTTTTTTAAATAATATATGTGTGTAAAGAAAAAACAGAAGAGGTCACACTTTAACCTTGTGATGTTGCTCTGTCAGGTCGGTACAGACAGGGGCTGGTGACGAGATGCAACACAAGGACGCAGCCCTGCTGTCTACTTATCACTATCCGTCATCTGGATGGCTGTGTGGCCTAATGGGCTGCTATACAGACGCGAGCCCCAGAGTACGCTACATTATCTGTTTACAGTGATGCTGCCGTATTGATCACCTCCTCCTACCAGATAAGCAGAGTGATTTACAAAAAAAGGCAGCTGCGGAGATGCTCCTGCCATATCTCTCCCCAGGGAGGCTGATTCCATCTTGTTACCATTACATTAATGAGCTAATTCCTCTACGAGGCTCTGCTAATGTCCTGGTGTAACCCTGTGGTCACTGGAATGTCTTGATCAGTCCTCATGCAGCCACTATCGTTAACTTCAACCAGAGAGATGATATCACACAAAATGCACCATAACGCTCCAAATGTTTCCTTGTAGTTTGTCATTAACAATATTCATTTTACAACACAGCTAATTTTTTTTTACATTTTAAGATGTTGTTTTATACCTTATTGCAAGCATATATATATATGCATTTTAATTCCAAAGTTAACCTTTTAAATTAAATACATTTTAAATCTCAGTCTATGTCTGTGCTCTAAATTTAAAGCATTAATAATGGATATGCCATCTAGTATTTTAGAGAACCTCAATCATTTTCACCAGCACTAGTACCAAAAATGTACATGTCGTCCTGAGAAACAGGAAAGTAAAGGTTTTAGCTTCTCATTTTTTTTTTTAGATAAAACAATTGCCTTGATTGGAAAGAGTATGATGCAGCTGTTTTTTCAGTGCACAGCATTATTTTTTTAATTTATTTTTTTAGTAAAGCTGTGAAACTCTTGTCCACCCGCAGACAGAAATGCATTGCTGGGTCTCAGGATGATATATTGTATTTGATTTTAGAGTTCCCTAAGTCAGGGTGCTCTGTTTTACCAGTGATGTTAAAATATTGCATATTATGACCAACCCATTTTTCGTTGTCTTGTTTTGACAACAGTAAATGGTCCTAAAGCAGGCGTAAAAGGACATTGTAGATGGTGATTGAAGCATGGGTGTTCAGATTGCAGTTGGTTTGTCTTTCTGTTTTCCAATAGAGGTCACTGGAGAGAGGAGAAGACCAATCTTTTGTCCTGTTAAAAGTCTGCAAACACTGTTTCCGTATGAAACTGTAACTTGAAATCAACGAGATCTAGGTCTTAGTTTGTTAAAGTTAGGCAGCAAATGTGCTAAATTATAGAGGATAATTACTGTGCTTCTTTAAGTTATTTTATTTAATTTGGCTTAAAAGGAAAAGCAGCGAAATGGTGGTTACTTGAACAGGTGATCTCAAGAGAAGGGTTTAAGAGTTCTTGGACGCGAGTGTTAACGCAATTTGTATTTCCACCTCTGTCTCACATGACCTGGTGTATCCTGTGAAATCAGACCTGCTACCTATGGTTTTATTTCAGGATGTTTGCCACCATTTGTGCAACTGTGCATGTGTGTTTGTAAGTGTGTGTCTATGGATGTGTATGTGCGTGCACACACCCGTGCCCCTGTGCATGATGCTGTGTGACGGCTCATCAGATTTCTCCCCCTTCATACCTGGCCAGCGTGGCAGGACAGCCAGAGTAGATGTCTTGGAAGCACTCAGGGTATCGGAGAGATCAACAGCAGAATCAAATTAAATGTCATTTAGATAGCAGTGAATGAAGGGATTGTTTGACAGCACAAGGAAATGGATTTGCTCTTCACCTTTTATTTTGGCTTAGGATTCTTTTTCTTCCCCTGAACACAAATTTACCCTGTTTAAGAAGAGGGGACTCAACCTGATCTGGACGTTGGTCAGATTTCTGCAGCGTTGCTCCAGTCAGGCTTGACTGCACACATAGGAAACGCACAGAGAGTGCGAGAAATGTGAAACTCGGGTTGAGAAGCACAGATCTCAGGGTTGATAACTCAGGGCCATGACAATAAGTATAAAGGGCCTTTTACGTGTCCGTTGTCCTGTTGTCACGAGTTAAGAATTATCTGTTTGCTATAAAAACTGACTTGGCGTAACCTCGTATGTGCCAAAAGTATTTATTATAACATTTCTGAAATGGTTAATGGCAGGGAAGTCAGGATTAATTCTAAAACTTTTCAACAAACAAATTTTAATGGTTTATCATAGTCTCCTATAAGTATTTTTTCTAACTTTGACTATAAGACTTCATGTTCACAAAATTACTGTTTTTTTAAAATAGGAGTTAAAATGTGGAGGTCAGTTTCACTCCAATCCCCCATAAGCCTTCACCTTATCATGCGTGGGCCTGTTGGCCACCCAGGCAGAGGTCCCAGGGAGCTGTGAGGGGGGTGAGAGGGGATCAGGTGTGCTTCATCCCTCTACCTTTTGGCCTCATTTTTTTATGGACCCGAATAGCTTTAAAGGAAATGGCTGTTCAGTGTAGGTGAGAAGATTATATTGCTGACATTATGAATTGCGGCATCGTATCACTTCGGTTAGTCCCGCAGTCAGAATGTGTGACAGTTATTAATTGGTTCTGTTCTCAAAGCGAAATTATCCTCGTAGTGAGAATTCACCCAGCGGGTGAAGATAGTTGTTGTGGTCTCTTTGGGAACATGTTAAGCACAATCTATGCGATGTAATGAGAAGCTTATAGTGGTGAAGGTGGAGGAATTTTGTCATTACAAAATGACATGCATCAGTCCCCTCAAAGTTTATGTGCAACATGAGACAGGGGTGGCGTGCCACTTTACCAAATTGTTCCTCAAATCTGTGACTGGAACTGTCACTGAAGAGTATTGAGACAGTGCGATTCCCAGAGAGGGCGGAGTATCGGGTGTCATGCTCATCAAGCTCAATTAGGTGGGAGGAAACCAAAGACAGATCACTGTGATAGTTCATTGTTAAGGCTGGTGAAGGGGCATAACTCAAACATGCCTTTGACAGGCTCCTCATTTGTTCAGAGATGGCCAAAGACAAGCCTGATTAGCTGTGTTACAAAGCAATTGCATGCTCATTACACAAGCAGTTGAGTGAGCTGACTGAAGCCAAAAAAAAAATAAATACTTGTGTGTTGGGCTAGAAATTAAGTAATTTAACTGAAGCATTGATATAGAAGTGTCTTTATACCTGCACGGATATGTCTAAACTGTATTTTCTATTAAGTATTTCCATCTAATCTATTATCACTTAACACTCATCATTTTTTTTTTTTTTTTTTAAATCTGCAAATAATTTCTTTGAAAGATATACATATTCTACTCCACTGTATTGATGCACAGTGCACCCCCCTCCCCCCAAAAAAATCATAAAAGTAATTCATAATGACAATGAAGACTCATTTAAAATGCACCATATCATTAAACTTAAACATTTAGTAATTAAAAGTTCACTATATCTAAAAAAGGGGAACTGCAAAATAAAAACTGATGTCTGCATCAAACTGGACTTAAAGCGAGGCTAATGTTTGAAAACATCCTTAAAGCTCAATGTAAAGTTCAAAGTGCAAAGTAGATTACCAACTTCATCATGGAATGGTTCAGTATCCCATTACACACAGTTTAGGACTTGCATGGCAGCATTCCAAGGTGGATTCAAGGCTGATTTACATGCAATGGTGACACTGCTGCTTCTTTGGTATATATATGTTTTTTTTTTCTTTTTTCAATTCATGCAACATACACTTGGCAGCAAAGGAACACCAAATCTCAGTTTTCATAGGTGAAACCTGAATGCTACCATTGACCACGATGAACTTTATCTCGATTTTCTGTAAAAGCTCTTTGACAGTAATCAAGTCGGTCTTGCCAAGTAATTTTATGTTTTCTACGTCATATGATATGCCACTATTATGCGCTATGTTACTCACAGGGACATGATCTTAAATACCATTATAGTGACTTAGGGCACCTTAAGTTACATTTGTCCTCTGAAGGAATGTACCTGAATGAATTTCATGAGGTTTGTAAAGCTAATTATAATACAGCACAATGACCAAAAAAAGTTTACATTTTGTATAATTTGTTTTTAATGACTATTGCGCAGAAACCTATTTTCATGTTCACTAGACAGTCTGATGCCGATGGCTGTATATTGAGAATTTTTGGTCAGGTTCTCCCGTTACCTCTCTCCTTGCTCTTCACATAATGCTGTCAATGCACTTAACCATCAAGGCTCAACGTTTTCCACTGTTTTTATGCTTTAATAAAATTACTTCATGAATGCATAGCTGCTGTACAGGCCAGATGTAATTTGCAGGATGTTTTTTAAGTGCACTGTTATTGTTTTCAGGTGGACGGAAGCGAGCTTTGATGTAAGATTTGGACACTATCCGATCACTCAAAATGCGGTGCTTCTCACATTAGCACCACATTCCACGTCTGACAGCTTTACACTGCAATGTCAATAATGATACGGCAACAAGATGGATCCACACACTAGTAAATGGAAAGTAAAAAACAGAGGAAGTTATTGACAGACTTGGGTCGGCCTCAGTCTAATCTATTTTTCTTGACTATGCCAGCGTGGTTTGACCGAAAACGCACAGCAGATGTGAAAGTTTCGGTAGATATCAAAATGTTTACCAGTTGAAATAAACATGGCCTACTTTAGGCAATGGAGAGGCAGATTCCATTCTTCCAGCAAGCAGATACGACACGCCACTCCACCAATGGCTAAAATATACAGTTGTCAGAAAATATTAACTGATGAAACGGGGCTGAGGGGGAGTAGCAGTCACAGCACAATGATTGGTCAGTTATCTGAAGCATTAATCTTCTCTCAGGCTTGTTTTAGAGCAGACATAATACAGAGGCACGCCGACTGCCTCAGCGCTGGCCGCTGCCTGGGGCTTCCCGGCGGCTGTGAGGAGCTGCTGAGAGGAAAAGTTTTATCTCTCCAGCGGAAATACTGCACCATCTCAGCCTAGATGGGACTGAGATAGCTCTCAGCTTCTCTGAAGGTGGCTCTATTGAGGGGAGTCTCCACATAAGCAGCTGATATGAGTGTTTTATTCCTCAAATCGGCATCCTTACTTTCGCTGTCAGTGAGATATGCTTTTGACTTGTGAAGACAAACTACATCCTTAAGGAACCACAAATAGAGAAGAGTGTGTTTGGCTTCCTGATGACTACTGATAGTCTTGTCAGTGCCCAGGGCTAGACATTGTACATCCCAGTAGTAGCGCTTTAACAAATCACGAGGGGAGTAGTAGCCTACCTTGAAATGTTTTTTTTTCCCTTGTACCTGTGATTAATAATATGTCTGTCATCTTTCTTTCCCAGATCCCTCTGTGCTGCTGTAAATACCTACTACCTGGCATGCTCTTGCTGCTCTGTTAACTGTTCCTATGTGCTGTTTAGTAACAAGATCGCACTTCTCATGGACCTGTTGCTGCATCAGCTAACAGTAAGTCTCTCCCTTACCACATGACATGCATATTCACAGTGTTTCAGAGCTGGAGCTATACAGTTGAATATTTTTTGTAGAGTAAAGAAGATGTTGAATGTGTTTTGCTGCAAAGTACTCAAGGTATAATCAATTTGACATATTTGCAATGTGCCCACATGTACATTATCTATTTTAGTAAAGCTTCCGTATTTTGCTGTTTAAAAAAATTAGATAAGCACCCCTTTACTGTGATTTAAATGCTGACAGAAACCTGCCTTTTTCGGTGTCTGATCTTGCCACAATTTTAATGAAAGACAGAGCAAGACACAAGCGAGGTAGATGCAAACCGTTGCCCAACCTCTCCACAGATGACTGAGGGAATGCGAGAGCATAGTCAGGCAAGTAAGCAGGCTGCACTGCGGCGACATGTCAGCCCATATCCTTCAGCGCTCTGTAAGAAGGACTGTAAACATCAGCTCACTCCAAACATCTAACGATGGCGGCTAGCTGGGGCCGCCTACACTCACAACACAGACAGGACAAGGCACAGGCACGGGGTTGTGGTACATGCATGAACTCTACTGGGGCTTCCTTCTCCAGTGCCGAGTTCCAATCCAAAGCAGTCATATTTCCTCAGGGCACAGAGGGAGAGTTTAGCCTGTATGCTTCAGTTTATATAAAACATATCCCAGCAGCTGCTCTGCTGACTGACATATCCAGCAGCACTGAAGGAGACTAACTTTTCTGCTTGTGTTCAATGCAGATTACGATATTTATGCTCCTACCCATCATTTGAGGAAATATGTTTTCTAGATTTCCACACAACTTTTGTTATTGTCTATCTTTGTTCATTTTTGTTTATGAGTATTGGTATTGGTGGTATGCATGTGTAAGCAATAGAGAATGGCAGTGGGGGTAGTGCTGCCTTATGAGCATGTCTCCTTTTAATTAGATTTGTGGAGAATGTCAGAGGATTTACCTATGCTGTCAGCATTTTCCAAAACCATTAGGCCAAATGAGAAGGTTTTACCTCTCTGTGTTAAACAGTAGCAACTATATGTTAAACCTGCACATCTGCTTCTATGTTTTATGATGTTTGTTGAAATACAAATGAGTCTTACTTTTTCTGTTTATGACTATACCTTTAATGTAACAGTAACCAATCATGATGTGTATAACATTAAATTTCAGCATAAAACTTGTTAACAATGCACTGGCAATGCAGGACAAGCCTAACATATAAACAAGACGCTTTGAGTTGGTCTATGTTTTAACTGCAAATGGTTAATGTTAACGCGCTTTTTTTTTCCCTTTCTTTCACACAGCTGTATGTCCCAGATGAAGACAAGTCCCTTTTTGTTCGAAGTGTCAACAAGCAGGTCTTTGAAGGTCTGACTACTGGCCTGCTGCAGACCATTGCTACCATCCTGGGATCCCTGTGGCCACACATCTCTGAGGCGGGTGAGAACATAAGGATTTCCTCCCCTGATGCCAAGGTCAAGAGCTCTGCCACAGAGTCCTTCAACACTCGTACACAAGACCTAATCAGGTATTTCTCTTTCCACTGCTCCGCACTTCTCTAAGACTGTCATGGTGCCTCTTTTTCTCATTTCTTAACCTTTTTACTTCCCTTAGTACATCCCTTTTCCACTCCTCTTCACCGGGTTGAAAGTTGGTAAACCTCTGACTTCCTCAACAGTGTGCCTCATGTAAAGAATATTCTGACAAAATGTCAGATGCCCTGGAAATGGTCCAACTGGTGTCTTGTTAGAATGGGAGTAGTGTGAGAATGAGGGTATATTCTGGCATCTTTCCAACTTGTACTTTTTCCACACATTCACCAATTTTTAGGGGGGCAAAAAGTAGCATAAACAAAAAGCACTTCCAAAGCTTTGAAAGGTCCCCTTGAACCTGGCATTTGGGCTTGCCGCACGGTTCTGGGTTGTAGGAGTCAGAGAAATGTGGGCTGTGAAGAAAGGCAGGCCTGGCCTGATGAAGCCTTGTAGAAGAGTGCAGTATTTCCACCATCCCTCCCACAAGTCATGATTCATCTGCTTGGAACAGCTCCACAGGCCCACCACTCTCATCCATTGACCCAGTCGTAACCCTGGAGACAGGGGAGGGCCTGAGAAAAATGATGTCGTCAGACTGGTAATCCTGTATACGAGCAGAAGATTTACCTTAACTGCCTTGTATAATGTATATGCAAGTTAGGAAGGACAAAAGATCAAAACATTTTCAGCTTTTGCTAAACTTTGCCATTATGCCAACATATATCACACAGAAAGGAGATTACTGTTTCCTTTCCTCTCATTATCAGTGTCTTAGTTTGCTTTTCAGTGCTTTTAGTCCCCTATTGTTGTCAATGTACGCTCATATGATTAAATGCCAAGTTCGACCACCAAGCAGGGTGTCAAACAGAGTAAGCACTGAACAAAGCAGCCAGCGTGAGGAAAGATGCTTTCAACCCTAGCAAAGCTGTGGGAGAGGATCAAGTCAAAACAATGGCACTTGGTTCAAGTGTCAGATGACTTGCAGCAGGGGTTAAAAACAGTCATAATCACCTGTTTTCAGAGGACCTCAATGAATGACAGTCCTAACAAAAAGGCTTATGACAGAAGCTAAGTGTCAAGACAGGGATAAAATGAGGAACAGTGGCTTCACAGCAGCCAAATCAGAGCCTTGATTGGCAGCAGTAGTAGATTTCTTATAAGCTGTTGGTACCTGAGCTGATCCGGCTCAGGCATAATGGAGCTGTGAGAAGATGGCCCCAGGTCAGCAGACTGTCAGGGGCCCAGAGCTGGGCTGGCACAAGGGCCACAACAGCCCTCTAATGACACTATTAGCAGTGATTTGTGGCTGAAAGAGTACAGGGAACATGATCATGAGACCTGTCATTGGCCAAGACAAATTGGAGATATCACAGTAATCGCAGGGGTGGGGGGCTCAGGTGAGATATCTGCTTTCAACTGCTCTGCTGTAGAAGTATACACAGTAAAGGCCTTTGTTTGCAAGGGTGATATGAGCTTTTGTACAAAGCCTTCCTTCTATGTTTAACTTGTTTTATTATTTGTGTTATTAACTACTGTGTGTTTTTCTCTGCTTGTTTTTCTTCCAGCTACATTGTAAACATGGGTTTGATCGACAAGCTGTATGGATGCTTCCTGTCTGTTCAAGGTCCTGTGGATGAGTACCCCAAGATGTCTGCCTTCCTTCAGCAAGCCTCAGCTCTGCTGCACAGCATGTGTAATCTGTGCTTTGTCGTAACCGGGCGGTGAGCATGTCTCTTACTTTGCTACACACCTTAAACATCCCTGTGATCTTTTGGTCTTTCTCTGAGACATATGCACATCCACATTTTAGTGTCTAATAACAAGAGACTGAGTCACTGTCTGTGCTTGAATGTCAGAAAGAGCCATAAAGATGGGGCTCACAGTTGCTCAAACAAAGACTGCAGTTCATCTGCAGTCAGCCAGCAGGTCGTTTCCTCCATCCAGCTTGATGGCTAAGCTGTCGTTACTGCAGATAGAGATAGGCATCTACTTGACCCAGCGCTCTGTCACTCACCATAAACCTTAGCCTACAGCGTGGGGGGAGCCCACCCACATGTGCTACAGTGACCTCCACTCAGAGAGGTTCAGTGGCGCCGCTGACAGAGGCTAAGCACACAGTCACACCAAGGGACATCAGCACAATTCCTTACTTAAAAGGAAACAAAAGGCCTACCAGACTAACAACCACCTTGATGTTAAGAATTTCACAAAAATGAGAATTACAATTAAGTTTTAACATTTAACATTTGTAAGGCAGGATGTGGTTACCAGGCAGCAAGCTAGCTTCACAGCATCACTTCTCGTGACAGTTCTATTAATCCATTTAGTATGTTACTGTAGTTTTCCAGCTGCAAGGTGCTACTGTCATGGTGACCAGCTGCTTAGTGGCATACTGGCATCCAAAGGGCACCTAGGAATTTATGTGTCACCGAATATCTGTGAGAAAACATGCCACATCTCACCGGTTTAATGACATCAGTGTTAGGATCAATAAAGGAACGAATAAAGCTGCATTCTGCCAACATTCTCAGTGTGTCATATATAAGAATGCTTCACGGGCTTGTAGAGTATTTTGGCCATGCCAGTTGCTGTGTCAGGGGATTATGATGGCATTAGGAGGCTGTGTTCTTGCCTAGCAGCATATTTCACACAGGGCCTGTTGGCTAACATCAAGTATCAGCATGCACTGTAGGTTCCATCCAGAGGTCACACACCCTCCATTCTACATGGCTGCAAATCATAGCTGGTGTTACTGCAGTAGTCTTAAATCGTCTCTCTGTACTCACCGTAGGTTTCCAATGTAATATTCATTACTCTGAAAAAGGCTTGATATCATAATTGCATTAATGAGTTTATTTCAGTTGAAAACAGTCAAATGTAGCACTATGCTTGAGGTCCAGGAAACCTTCAATGTTGCACCGACACTTAAATTCTGTTATATTATTTTAGTATTAACTACTATTTTATTTTTGTCTTTTTATTTATGTTTTACACACAATACATTTTGTCTGCAAAATGTGCAATGTGCACTAAGCCAACAACCAGAGGAACTAAACGAATATTTTGATTGATCTTTTCATTAATGCTCCCCTTCCTAAAAAATGTATTGAGGGTCGGTGAAATGTCTTTATGTGTAGGAATCTTGGTAGGTGGAAAAATAATCACTCTCTAGATGCCACTTGGGGATACAGGGCATTGCAACTAGCAACTTTTGCATATTGTTTTGTACCTTTTTTTTTTTTTTATAGCATAAGCAAGTAATTAAGGAAAAAAAGAAAGATTAAGCACAATCAATATGTACACAAACTTGTTAAATATAACCTTTATTGCAACTGTTAATCATTTAAAGCATGGGCAACTTTTTCTATCTTTTATTACTCCTGGTTTCATTGTAAATATTTTATATAATAAAGGCATAAGGTCACCAATCCTGTTAACCAGCTTGGTGGTATCTTGTTGGAGCCAAAGATATCACCTTGTATCTTCTCAGTGTGCCTTGATTAAATGTGCTGAAGAACTCAGCACCTTGTCAGGCAGTTCAATACGATCTGCCAGCTTAAAATCACTGCCATGAGCGTCATGTCATGGCATTACTGTGTTTATTATAGCTGGAGTGGGAGCGGAAAAGTAGTCTTGAACCTTGAAAGCCCCACTCTTCAACTAAAGTGAAACAGACTGGTTGCTCCTTACTGCAAAAAAAATGTAAATAAAAGTAATGCTTTAGATAAATTAATTAGATCCATTTATACAGAATATATGGTATCAGTACATATGTCAAAGTCTTATTTTTTTTCCAAGCAAGTAGGAAAAGCCTGGTCTCTTTTTGTATGTCTAAAAGGTCCAGACCGCTGTTTGCATCATCACTCTATAAATGTTTTTGTAAGAGAACAGCGGCAGAAAGGCATTAAATATTTACAGTAGACTCAAATGCGTTTTTAGGATGTTTCCCATTATATCTGTGTACATTTGTCATCATTGTCTCTCTGTGATCATTAAGTCATTAATAGTTGTGGTTTTGCTGTCTGTACCCAGTGCTCCCACTGTATTTGACAACAAGCGGCAGGATCCAACTGGATTGACGGCCCTGCTACAGTCCACAGACCTGGTGGGAGTTGTCCACACCCTTTATTGCATCCTGCTGCACAGTTTTGTGCCCGAGTCTTCTTCCCAAAGTCAGGAACCATACACCCTCGGGGTCATCCAGGTGGCTTTGCAAGGCATTCGCTTCCTCAACAGTTTTGCCCTTCTCGACCTGTCGGCCTTTCAGGTATCCAACATGAATCCAAATCTTTTATTTTCACAAATTAATGAGTGTCTTTAGATTCTGCAGATTTTGCACACAGGTATTGAAAAGAGGTAAGAAAAAATTGTGTCCAAACATATTTGAAATATTCAAGATCCTTTATATTCGGATAACTCAATCCAAAAACTTTTAAATTAACACAGTACAATAATGTCACATTGAACTGGGAGAACCATATTTAATACTACTAAGTAAGTGCTCTTTCGTCATTTGCTTCAGACCCTATACAGAACACAAATTGTAGATATTTTTTTTTATCAGATAAGAAGAAATACTGATAATCGTAAAAATGTGAGTATCAGATTAGATAACTGGTCGTGGCCAAAAATCAGTCTGTCCGTTCTTTATACATTTAACATCTTGTAAACTAGTATTTCATAGTGTCTGTTATTGTGAAATAATAGATTATACATCTGTTTTATCTTTTTTTTTTTTACAAACAATTTAAAGAGCAATTTAAATATTTACCTTTTTTCATTAATAGTAGATATCCTCAAGATATAGCTATGGATTCAATAACTCTGTATACATGATTAGATTAATGCTAGTTACCTTGTTAAAACCTATTAAAAGAGGAGTTACTCTCCCCAGGACAAAGCTGGCCCATAGACATAAACACCGGTACCTTTTGACCCCATGTCGACCGGTGAGGTTGAATAGATCCTGATGGGTCAGCAGTTAGGATCGACCACAAGTGATTAGCACTGTATGCAGGGCTGTACATTACCCACGCAGAGGAGCAGCGTCCGACAGCTTCACAGTGCTAAGTCACCACAGAGACAGAAAGGCACGAGAGCAAGCAAGAATGTTGTTAATTATTTTAATGTTTTGCGGTAATTACTTTGAAGTGGCTTCCTCTCACTGACCCGCCACATTTAGACAACTCAAAACAGCTGGAAATGAAAGCATTTCACCGCCTGAGTTTTATGAACATTTTAAATAATGTTTCTTTTTTTTGGTTGAGAGTTATGATCACCTTGTGTTTCACATTACCTCCTAGTGCAGGCTTGTATGTGTTGCAGTGGATGGGTAATCACTGCTGTAGCATCAGCTTCCAATAATATGTTCGGAAGGGAGTTTCTAAAAGGTCTAATGCAGTGTAAATAACTGGCTTTTGCAGTGGTTGCATTTTGGCAGAATATACAGCAACAAATTTGTGCCTCTCAGAAGTAAATATAAAAAAAGCATGAGCTGACATTCAAACCAGAAATGCTTTTTTCCCTACTTGCTTTGTGGTTTTCCTTTTGCCCTCATAAAGTACTTAAAGTATTTACTTTATATATATATATATATATATATGTATTTTTTAATTATACAATATTTTTACCTTTTCATATAATTTCATTGGTTTTCTTCTATATATCGCTTACATGCATAAGAGGTGAATTCTAAAAATAGCCCTTAACATCCCAGGTTTTATGTTTATGGGCAGTGCAATGCTAACACGCCCAAACTTCCAACAGAGCTGCGATGATGTTACGGTGCTCCGTCACACTGACATGTTTAATAAATACTGTCTGTGAACTGCTCTTAGCATCTCATTTCTGAGCAGGATTGGGGTGTTTTATGGTGCGACTCTGCTTGTGTTGCTTATACTCTTATGTCTATGTATGTTCCCACCAGCAAAACATCAAATCTTTTATTACATTGTTTGCATTGTTGCCCATTGAGCTGTCTGTAGTCACAATCACAGGCAATTTGCTCTAAATTTACTGCGGTACTCACTGACGTGCATTTGCTGGGATCTGTCAGTCTGTCCTAGGAGCTGAGGGCTTGTCTCTTGCTTTCCGGCACATCGTCAGCTCCCTGCTCTGGTACTGTACCCAGCAGTCCTCTGAAGAGCTGCTGCACGAAGTTATCATCTGTGTGGGATACTTCACTGTTAACCACCCTGATAACCAGGTAAACCAGCTTCCACCTTCACAGAAATGAATTAAAATGTTTTTCTTTTTTAACAGAACTCAGCTATGGTGGTCATGAATAAATATATGTTTAATTATTTTTTTTTATAAAATACATACTGAAATCTGCAGAATATATTTATAAATGCAGTTAATTATTATTCATTCATTCATTCATTTATTTTGTAAGTCTCTTCTGCTAACATGGGAACAGTTGCACCATGCAATGTTTTCCATATATTTAATTTATAATATGTTGATTATTTTTTGTATTTCATAAACTACTTGTTGTAGAATTTTGTATTAGTGCACATGTCATTTCCCCAGTAGTGTTTCAGCTGACTGAATTATTTTAGCTTGATATTAAATACCACCCCCCCCCCTTTTTTTTTTTTTTTTGATTAGAGCTATAGAGAACAACGGGGGGAAATACTTATTTTAGTCATGTCTTTTAACTTTGGCATGGGAATTATATGTATAGTACTAAAAATTCCAAAATGTATTCATCTAAATTATCAACTAAATATTACACGTTTGAAATTATCAGTCAGTTCAAGGTTGAAAGATCTTAAAATGACAGTATATTGTAAAGGTGCTTTCATTTCTCGTATAGATGTGTTGAGTTCGTTGAGTTCACTTCCTGTTTGTACATAGGCTACATTTATGTTTTCAGCTGTGAAACTCTTTCTCTTTAGTGAGCACACCCTTGTAATATCATCTTACTTTTGTTCTGCTCATGTATTATTTGTCAGAAAAAAGGTGTAGTTTTGTAATCGTAACAAAAAGCACCTGTTTAAAGATTCATGCCTTGGCACCTCTCTTCTTCTGGGCTGCGTGTCGTCTATTGTCCCACAGAGTGACCCATTGTTTCCTCCTGGTGAAGCAGGGCACAATGCTGGCCTCGGTGTTACAACTACTTAGGGGGCTCAATAGCAGTGAGCAGGATGTGATGGAGCAGACCTGGCTGCTGTGTAATTGGCTGTCATGCATGGCCCGTCTACCGGGCCCCTGATTAGCCATGCTACAGTTGGCTGGGCTTTGATTATGTTAAGCCTGACCCACACAGGCAGCAGCCGCCACAGCTCCAGCCTCAAACCTCTGATATGTCATTTACGTCCTCGTAGCCCCCGTCAACCCCCATCACAACAATTTATAGACTGATTACTGATTCTAATTTGCAAGATTTTGTACTTCTAATTAACATGATCCTCCTTCACTACGTGCCACTTGAGCTCTCCTCTTTGCTCCTATCCAATTTAATTATTCTGATGTACAGGATTAGCATTTGTTGGCCATTCTATGCCCGATTTGCATATTATATTGAATAATTAAATGAGGACTGATGATTGAATTAAGCAAGTGACAGATGATTTGTCTTTGTACACCACAGGCCTGTTAGCAGAGCAGCCATGCTCAACTGTATTTGGCAACGAAACATTTACATGTTAGTAATTTGTTGCAGAATCTGTTTTTCCCGTACAGTCTGGGTATAGCTACAAAAAGTGTCTGGGAAAATGTCAGAAATTCCTCTTTCCTTAATTCCATGTTTAAAAATGTAGTTTTAAAACTCATATTTAGGTGTAGATTTTTGGGAAACAGTATCCCATGCACCCTCTCTACAGAATTGATCTTTGCCAGTGGTCCAGTTCCTGGAATGCGTCCATTCAGTTCCGCACCAAGATGGATGGCGTTAAGGAGAATATTTAGAGCAGCTTGAGCTTTTCTCAAGCTAATGTAAGCATTGGCAGGACACAAAAGCAGCCCGACCCGAGGCCTGTGCGGTCGCAGAGACTGCTGATTCACTGTCGGCACACCAGCTTTTGTTTATATATATGCTTTAGAAATAAGGCTGCTCATAAAAAGCAGAACTTTGAAGCGGCGTATACGTAGTGATGTATTCCCTTTGCTCCGAGGGCATGAATAATTCACCTTGTCACACAAAAAACCATTGGGAGAGTGACATATGTAGGCTTGTGTGTTTTTCAAGTGTGTTACTGCTCATGTAGCCATATGTTTCATTGTCTTTCGGGTGCGTCTGTTGAGAATTTCAAACAAAAAAAAAGGCAGAACAGATTAAATGTTTTTTGTAACTGACATGTAACTGTACTTCCCTTTTCCCTTTAGAGACATACACCGGTAATCTCCTCATCTTTAAATACCACGATTCATTGGTGAATCATCCACAGTGATGATTTGTTGAATCTTTGAGCTGACGGAAGTGTAATTGTAAACTGTTGACATGTTAACCCACCTGATTCCCACTTGCTTAAAAAAAAAAAAAAACGGCACAAGCAATTTGAGAGTGTGGAAATCTTGAGGAACTTTTTTTTTTTGTTCCACAGTACAGGAAAAATTCCCCCACACACGCGAGCGGGCTTAACACACAAATACCTCCAATGTGTACACACAAGCAGCAGGTTCTATTTCAGGTAGCATCGGGATGTTTTATACTTTTGGAACTAGATAGTTTTGTCGTTAGATTACCTGACTCCTCTCTGCTTATGTTTCGTAAACTGTTTTCTTATACGAGTACGGATCTCATGAGGTATGGACAGCCTCCCACATGCATCTCCAAAATCTCAGCCTTATCTGTGGGGTCATTCCTCTTCTTCCCACTCTCTACGAGGGCGTTTCCTCTGCCCTGCAGGCCCAAGCCAAACTTTAGGCCTGTAATTCCTGTTAACCTGATGTTGAAACGCTCCCTTCAGCAGTCCATTACTGCCAAGACAACCAAGCTCTCAGTGCCTGCAGGGTAAGTGCAGCTCGTGCAGACCATAGGGAGCCAGCGCCGGGGAATGCACACTCTGTATCACCCAGCAGAGTAAACAGAGGGAGAGAAACGCAGACAGACACTCTCCACTGACTGGCAGGAGAGGGCTTGATTGTTAGCTCAGTAGATGATTTACACTCCGCTCCAAGGGTAAATGCAGTTCCAACTGACTTAAGTGAAGCTGAGGACATTTTTATCCTTCCGAACCTTTCAGTGAGGGGTTTCCATTTGTCTGTAATACAAGCATCAGGATCCTTTCAAAGCAGAATTATCAGCGCTACAATCTGAGATGGATCGACGGCATCGGCTCATCGAGATAAATAAAGAGTTCTTAGGCTTTATTGTGTAAACAGGGGGGGTTTATGGAGTTTTAAGATTAAGGTTAAACTTTACTTTAAAAGTCAAGTTGGAGTTTCCATATAATTGCCTGCGTTGCTAGCAACACATTGTCCAAAGGCAATTCACATCCAGAGCAACCAGAGCTGCTCTGTTAAGACACCGTAAACATTGTAAAGAAGCACTAAACAATTATTTAACTAACTTTGCTTTGTGGTTTCTGGTGTGCTGCTCGTCTTATCAGTTGAAGCAGTTCCACTCTGAAAGATCTGGTTTATAGAGTGGATTCAGATGTCAGATATATGGCCCTGCTCGGACGCTCGTTCCTCCAGAAGTGTTTGGGCTGTCTAGACGCAACGATGGATAGACATACCTCCACACATAAGAAGTTTTAGATTTAATTTGTTTTGTGAGACATTTATCAACAGATTTTTTTTTTTAATTTGTGCAGTGCAGCAGCCTCATGTATTCAGACTCTTTATGCTGTTTAGGATTCAGCCTTTATCGTGCCGCTACATAATGACTGTGTTACTAAATCTACCTCTGTGTCTGCCTCTGCACTAGATTTTCCCAGGAATTTGTTTGTGTTTCAGGACATTAACTTTACACACTCTTTGTTGTCATTGTGGACAGTAAGGAAGTTATGTAATGGAAGCGTCATAAAACTCTGCACTGTTAAAAAGTGGCAGGTCTCTGAACTTAAGACAGAACAGAGCAGCCAAGACACTTGAGGTTCTTTTCTTTTTTTCTTTTTTTTTAAAGCAGGACCTGTGTTATACGTAGGCCAGATCCATGGGTTGAAATGCTTGTTGTTAGCTTTATGATGTCAAGATTTGAGCTGCAGATACTCTAGTTGAACTGGGAGAAGAAACAATACAGCATAATCTCTTGTTGGAAACTATTCGATCTTTGGTGTTACTGCTCACCTGGTAGAAGACTGGAAAGTTGGCCCAGAACTTGGTTTCTTTGTTTCCTCCAGGCTCTCGCTGCCACCAGGCTTTGTTTTATGTCTTTTTGCGTCAGGCACTTGAGGGCGGACAATTTGTTTAGGCAGCTCAAGATGGAACTGTGCGTTGTGGAGGATTATGAGATCGCTGGGTGATTTGTGTGTAGGATCTCCTCAGAGCTGAGCTCAAACATCTAACACTGGCTATAGTGTTAAATTATGACACCTAAACCATAAATGTTCGAGATTAAAAACATGAGAGCAAAAAGAAATTTTAGCTCTACTGCCTTTGGCTTTCTAATGAATTCATCTGTGGAAATTTATGAGCCTACATTTCCAGTTTGTCTTTGGGCAGTGTTGCAATGGACAAGATAAATATGATGATGTAGGATTCACTGAAAGGTAACATAAAAATGCTAAAAAGTACTCTGAAATGACCTGTTGTAGATTTGAAAACATGCAGAACTTGTCTTTTTTTTCCCCCTTTTCTTCTTCATTCTTCAGTGGATACATTTTTCCAGCAAATCCTGCATTCCTTAGTCATCATCATGTATTGAGTCAGTGAAACTAGGGATTTTTGCTCTTCCACTGTTGTGTACATGTTCACTGCTCTGTTTCATCATTGTACTGTACGATAGTCTGTCGCTTCTGCAAAACAAAGAAAAACACTTTACAATTTTTTTTTTTATTTGCCAATTAATTCCTGTTTGACAAATGAAGTGCTCTTCTCATATTTAAGTATTAGTACTACATGATAGTTCCGATTGTTTAACCTGACCCGTGCGGATGATGTTAGGAAGTGGCGCTGTTTTCTGTCCCTTTGAACGTCGCTGTAGAGGCCAGCTCTGAGAAGCTTCACCTTGAACTGATAAAAGCAATGAGTTATCACTTTGTTTATCCTCCTGCTCAAACTTGGAGTGCATTATCAAAGGAGAAGGCAGTGGAAGAGTATTAGAGAGCGTATTGTTAAAATCTTGTAAATCTTGTAAATTTATGTCACGGCATTTCGGAGACCTCACCTTTCCCTTCTGGTTTCCATTGGGGTTGAGCCCTGCTTCTGTAGCCTGTACCTGTAAGACAGAGCAGCAGATTGACCATGGTGACCCCCCGACTCTACGAGGGAAGCTGGTGGTGTTCCCAGGCTCAGGGGAGATGCCCAGAGCATTAGGCCGGGACCCTTCCTTTGCAGCAGTCCCCTTTTCTAATCAAATGAGGCTGGGGGTGATTTGGTTTTAATATTGGTGGCCCGGATGCGACGGTGACGGATTGACGGACTGTGATCGAGAGCAGGATGTCGGCAGGGTGAAAATTCCATTAATGGTATTGCTCATTTCTTAAAGTGGGGGTGGCCACACTGATGGCGGACGTTTACTCACCCTGCCTTTCACCCGCCACCCCACCCCTTCACACCCCCGGTTGCACTGTGAATGCCCTCTCAACCTGAGCTTCACTCCTACGGGGCGGTAACAGGTTTTTGCGCTAATTCCGTATCTCACTGTCTCTTAAAGAGCTTAACACAAAACTTGAAAGTGAGGTTTAAACCAGTGATAATGACATCAGTTCACATTTCTAATTTACCTCTTATGTTACACCAGCTATGCTTTTGCTGTCGGTACAAAGAAAGAACAAAACATCCCATCATTGTGTTTTATAGCCTGTAATTGTGTGGTGGAAGGCTGTGGCCCCCAGGTCTCCTCCTAATGGCTGTTTGTGTGTTGTTTTAGTGGCAGATTTACATGTGGGAGGGGCATAGGGCTGTGATTTACAACCAGCAGTGCCACTGACTGGCCGCCTGACTGGCTCAGTGACTGACTGGCCCTGCTCCCTGTGTGTTCCAGGTGATAGTGCAGTCTGGCCGCCAGCCCAGCGTGCTGCAGAAACTGTGTCAGCTGCCCTTCCAGTACTTCAGCCACCCGCGCCTCATCAGGGTGCTCTTCCCCTCCCTCATCTCCGCCTGCTACAACAACTCTCAGAACAAGGTCATCCTGCAGCAGGAGATGAGCTGCGTGCTGCTCGCTTCCTTCATTCAGGTACATCCACAGTTAAACAAACACTATACGAACACAGAGAAATGAAACATTACTCTACACTTGCTAATAAAATATCCAAATCCAACGCTTTGTATTAGATCGTTTGATGCCACTTACGAGGTCTATGAAATGATTCCTATTGTTAATATCAGATAAACGTTGGTGTCTTTTTACACCAACTCCTCTTATATACAAACCTTTAAAAGCTGCCTTTGTTATCATGCATTTTATTTAGAAAGTTAATCGAATTAGGGTGTAAATATATGCATGTGTCCGCTTCTAAACCTCAGCTTATTTCCAAATTTTGCGAACATTTAATAACCTACATATATTTAGTACATTCTGAGGAGAAAAAGAAAGATGATTCTCTTCAGACCACTGTATTAAAAATCTGTGTACTTGGCCTTCAGAAATGTCTGCTCATTAAACTATTAAAAAGACAATAAATTTCAGCTTAGCATTTACATCAGAGGAAAAACCATCTAAGTAAAGGCTGATTAACGATTGTTCATCCGGACCTTGGTCAATCTGTAACATGCAGGCTTTTCCAAAGATAAATAGCTTCCTTCACAGTGGATTTACCTGCCACTGGTTCAACTCCTGGTAAACAGCTTGTCTCCTTCATCTTCCCCTGACAACACACCCCTCACCACTCTGCAGCCACCACTGTTTAGACACCGATTAACTTCCATTGAAAGAGAGACAAGCCATTGTCATTTCTTTCAAACAAAGCAATAATGCATGGTGTCTTGCCCCGCTGCCCTCATTGTTGAGTTAACCTCAAGAGCATTCCTCACCGTGGAACAGTTTGATCCACTGAGACTCTTTATCACCTTTTATACCAAACACATGCAGTGTGTTTAGCTTGAAGAGACAAAACTGAAGTAGCAGCTTTAGGCTGTCTAATATTTGAGTGTTTCTCTGCTAAATATTGTGTTTCTCATTTGTGCAAACACAGTCATGAATAAGACTTGTGTAATTAATTATGCAAAATATGACTATTTCCTACAGTAGGCTTTTTTTGACAGTAGGAACACTCTGTTTCCCTAGGACTGTGCTGCAAATGAAAAAGAGTCTGAAAGCAAAACAAAGCAAGCAGGTAAGTTACTCTGTTTAGTTTATAAAATGCATAATGATACAAGTGATGTATCATGAGTTTAATATGTAATTCTAGAAAAAAAATGATCTATTTTAGCTTTAGCAAGAGTGTGTTTTTGTTTCTTTTCATTTCTCGTCTAGTTTCTATCTGCAGTATTTTAATAGTTTTTTCTTCTTTTAATCTGTTGCAAAGAATCTCCCATAGCACGCGACACAGTTGTTTAGTAAAATTCTGTTTTGTCAGTTTGAAAAAGGATTAAGGATTTCTGCTTAACACCCAGTATAATTTATCTGTTCTTTTTCTGTCGCTCATATAAAGTTTCCCAGCCTCTGGATTACTGTGAGTTGTCCAACCGCTTTCCAAGAGATCAGTGGGACTCAGCACTGCAGTTTTTTCTCAAGAAGCAGGAGGAGTGATGGAGGTGCACGCTGTCCTCAGGGCGGATAAGCACACTGTAAACACTACAGAACCGACTGACGTGATGTCCACTGTGCTGAGTTTACCGAGTTAAAGTCTAACACGTGTAAAAAGTTTGCTCTTCAGATTCACAGAGAAATTGTGAAGCCTTACTTTGTCTGTTCCATCTGTTTTGATTTCTTAGAAATCATTTTTGATGTTTATAAGAAATTTGCACAAAATGTATTGTTTGTATATTACAGTTAAAAGAAGCGCACAACTATTCCATTTAATGTCTATGTTTGTCTTTGTTCTATAGATGGAATTAGGTCCGTTTTCAAATACAAGTCTGAAAAGATGTACTTAAACTGTAAGGAATTATTTGCCAAACATTTTCATCTGTACTGTTTATGTTAATTTATTGTATTTGTGTTATTTTTGAATGTTAATGACCGGAGTGTTATCTCTAGTCTATTACAAGTTGAAAGTTACATAACCTGCCTTGTTTGAAAATATAAATGTTAAGAGTTATATTTTCAGGCTCACATCCTTTTTTTTTTTTTCTTTTTCCCTCTTTGTTGGGAGGCACCTTCAGATGAACCTAATTTATTGTTATTTACTCTCATCCTGTAAAATAAAATACTTATCCTTCTAAGTATGTTTGTGCTGCAATTTATTCTTGACTCTACAGATGTAAACTTTACGTTGAGTAACATCATCACTTATATTTAAGATTGAATGTTATGGAAAGTTTGTTTCTGTTAACTATAATGTGATGGTAGATTTTATATGAAACAATTTACATCTACGACAAATGCACATCCTTTAGAAGCCGCATTAACAAACCTCTGTTTGATCCACTTTGGACATTTTATATATATATATATATATATATATATATATAATTTTAATGTCACATTTTAGTGTCAGTGAATATGTATTTAAGAGTCTGTCAGTTGTGTTTGTCCTATTTCAAACCAGTATATTTTGGGAACGTGTTCCTAACAAACACGCCTGGATTGTGTCTGTTTTAGTATTTAACCTGCTCTGCACTTTTACAAGAACTAATGTGTATATACTGTATGCATTTTTTATAAATATTAATGTCCAGATATGTCTATTATAAATGAGACTGCACTGGGACTATCTATATAAATAAATACATTTGTAAAAACCTAAATGTGATAGTTTACCCTAACTGGAAAGGGAAAAAAGTACATTTTTTTGTCATAAATCTTAAATCTATTTAATATTTAAAACAAAATTTCAATCCTAAAATGAAAATTGTTTGAACTGATTCAAACTTGAAGTCCATTTCTGGCCTGGATTTAACATTTTTATTCTAAAATAAACCATGCTGCTGTAGGTTTAGTATATCAGTGTGTCATAAAGACTTAACAGGATTTTCTATTTCAGTGAGAATTTCCTTCACTGATAAAAGCCGATCCGCCCCAACAAATTGTAGGGGTGTAGTGTGTCAGTCCTGGCTTGACCTGCCTGCTCCCTTGTCCAGCGGCTATTTGTCGTCCAGGATTCTTACTGGAATGAAAATAAACTCAAGACACGCCAGGATGCGTCCGTGGGCTGGGAGTCCCCTCAGCCTGAGCGGCTGCAGGTTTTGTTGTGGGTCCATTCAGTGTATCCTTTGCAGGTGATGCCAGATGTAGATAAGGGGCCGCCGCTGCCTGTCCTCTGTCTAGACTTGTAACCATGGGCCCCGAGTTAACACTGGGATGAGTCTGAATAAGAGCGACTTTACAATTTAAGAGGAACCAAACATAATGTAAAATTTAAAAAAAAATGGAACAATCCCTGCAGGAGATGCAAGAAAAAAAAGAAAATCACGGAAAGAATCGAACTGAAAAGCCTCCGTTGCTGCTGTGTTTGATTCAATGACCTATGACTCAGGGGCCAAATGGTTAGTAACATCTTGTCAGCCATCCGTCAGTGATCCACTTGGTGTGGAAACTGAGAAGGCCGAAATACAAGCAGGTTTCTAGTTTTCAGCTACCTGGGGGCTGGCTGCTGAAATTGTAAAAAAAAAAAAAAAAAAAATCTGGGCCACTGAATTATTTGTGAAACTGAAATTCTCCTTATCTAATTTATTTTGAGCATCAAGAAACTGATTTATTTTCCCAGCTATAATTAAAATGATTCCTTTGGGTGTAGGAGACAAACAGATTTCCATGCATTCATTAATTAGAACTATTGTTTTATTGATAAGATCGGCTATGTCTGTCCTTATAATAAATAATAATAACTTATTCTTGAGAAACGCGAATAAGGCGCATCTCATCTGTTTCCTTAATTTACAAGAGTCGATACTGAAACTTATACAAATCATGCACATCTACACAGTTTGTATTCTGGCTTCCGGATCAACAGCCTACTGTTTTAACGCTCAGATGTCCACAATGTAGGTTCAAGTGTTTTCTCCCACATCACATTTTCCATGTTATGTCCAGTTCAGGCAATAATATGATAATAAACGGTAAAGTGTCCCATAAGAAAAAAAAAAAGAAAAAAAAAAGCCAGTAAAAGGTCCATGAACAGATGTGCATTCTGCCGAAGTGTCCTTGAGCAAGACAGTGGGCTAAATGTAATGTAATTATGTAAAGGGAAAAAAGTCACACCCCCAATCCTCATGTCCCAATCTGGATCCTCGTGCATAATCCATCTCATCCTGGTTCTTCAGTCTCTTGTTTTGTTTTTTGTTTTTTTTCTTCGTTAAATGTCATTGAGGTCTTTGCGCGTCCGTTGCGCATCCGCGGTGCGCATTGGGGGCTCCGAGGGGGTCCAGCTGACCTCTGGACCTGCGCCTCACGTGTCCACAGGACTCGGCACCATACTGTTGGGTGTGTCCGGTAACTGCGACGACAGGGAGGTCACATCACTGCCCGAGGAATTACCCAGAGACCCCGACTCAGAGAAAGACACCTGCCCGAAGAAAATAAAAAAGAAACATTTTATTTATTTATTTATTTTATCAACTTTTCACCCAAATGTTCCCTCAAATGGTTATATATGCGCACATGAGAAAGAATCAGAAGTTGTTTTTATTTTTTTTAGTAAAGAACATGAGAGGAGGTTTAATTCTATTTGAGGAAAAAATGGTGGTATTTGATTATTATCTATTAAAATATATGAAAACATTCTGACTTTATCAGTTTTGTGAAGCTCATGAGAGTCAGTCAGAGTATCAGCTGACTCCACGTGGGGCCTGAAGTTGCTTAGAAACGTTTGACATAAGAAAAAGGTCGATCTACAACATGCAACACAGATGATTGGCCTTTCAGATTATTATTACATTTCAGTGATGGGTTTTTTTTTCTGTTTGGAGCCCATCATCTGCTACATAAACTACACTGAAGGAGGATTAAAAGACCTAAACAACCTCCACTGACCAAAAGCATCTACTGATCTAAAAGGTTTAATACCTGTTGATCCACTAATACTGTTAATAAATGTAAATAATTCAGGTAAAATGCAGTTTTTCAGCTTTTCATGGTCATCAGATATGATCCACGTGGACCTTCAGAGGCTCCACAGTGAACGTGGGAATATGATCATCTTCTGTGACATTGATTCACCAGTAAAAGCCATGTTTGATGAATGACAGGTTGGAGACGTTTGTTTTGATGTATTTTTACGAGAAAATCACTTTTTTCTCGGTTTATGACCTTTAAATTAGATTTTATGATTTTCTCTGCATGATCAGTGAATTAATAAAAGAAATTACACGATTTACACTGAAAATGCAAAATGTAGATGCCAGTATTTTTTTTTTTTTTAAAGGTGATAAATGACGCTTGAAGACGAAAAAATTCATTTGGAGCTCAACACAAAAATACTTGTTGCTCTTTAAGAGTTTAAAGTGATTCTTCTGTTTTCTGTTTAATTGTGGAATTCCATCTTTTTTTTCATCCAGTCTTTAAGTGTAATTTTGTTCTGAGTGGATTTACCAGCTGTTGGAAGGCAGGCTGGTCCAGGTCACTCTGCAGAGCGAAGTCGCTCAGAGTTTTCCACGGAGGCTGGTAGGTCTGCACCTCCACCGGGTTCCCCTGCACGGTGTTGTCGTGACGGATTGGACTGCCAGCCACCAGTGGAGTCCCTGTCAGGCCCTGCAGATTCTACAGGAGAAACGAAAAACACTCAACAAACTGCCTCCAACACGTTCTCATAGAAGGATTTTCACAATAAAGAAGACTTCAAATGTAAAATATACAATATTTATATAATATAAATGTAACATTTATAAGTGAGTCCATAAAGGCTGTGATTTAAAATGTATAATATGAGAAAAAACAATATTCTGAAGAAATATGAAACTTTCTGATCATTATTTAAGGAGCTGGTCAAATAGTTTAGATCTAATTCTGCCAAATTTGTAAAAAAAAAAAAAAAAAAAATATATCAACCTTCACATTTGATTTAATTTAATTCAATACAGCAAGTCAGAATATTAGACAAATAGACAAAACACAGCCATCAATGCAGTTTCTTTTTCTTTTTGTCACTTAAATTCAGTTTAAATTCTCTATTTATTTGTTAAGATCAGAGATCTTTCATCAAGTCATGACTGAACCTGAAAAGAACAGATTCTTACTCTTGTTCTTTTCCCTTCAAATCCAAATGTCTCTCCAAGAAAATGACAATAAAACTGACTGAGCTTTCTGGTGACTCACAGAATAAAGAAGTGAACAGATTACAGTCAGAGCTGCAGGATAATAAGCAGGTGTTGATGGAGCTGGGAGATGAGATGCCACTTGTAAACTTTAAAATCCCACTTGACTCACGGTTTTGTCGTTGTGTTGCTGCTGCTGGAGCTGCTTCATCAGGATGGACTTCTTCTTGTCTTTGCAGCGTTTGTTCTGGAACCACACTCGGATGACCCTGGGGCTCAGGCCGGTCATCTCCACCAGCTGCTCCTTCATCAGTGCGTCCGGTCTCGGGTTGGCGTTGTAGCAGGTCCGCAGTGTGTGCAGCTGCTTCTCGTTCAATACCGTCCGGACCCGGGTGGTCTTCTCTGACTGCTTATGGACGTGGTTCCGGTGATGGGGAGGATGCCGGACCGAAACTGGTTCTAAAGGGTGATAAGAAATCCAAACTTTCCTGAGCTGTTTATCAATGAATAAATAGAGGCATGCAAAATAAATAAATAAAAAACCTCTTTAAAAATAGAACAAAGTAGTCAAATAAAAGTACAGATTTTATTAGAGGTTGAGGAAATACCAAATGCATGAGGCTATATTGTGGTCGTCGCAGCAAATTTCATTGACATTTGTACGTAATGCATATGTAGGCCTGTTCAGTCTCAAAAACTATTTGCAAAACAGGCTCAAATAACTCACTTAAAGTTGCTTTAAAAATTATTTCAGAAAAATAAAACCATAATAATAATAATAATAATAATAATAATAATGTACCTGAGATGTGCAGCGGTCTGGAGTGAATATTCCCCGGACTCAGTGGACTCCCCACGGAGGCCCGCTCCACCAACATGCCGTGGTCCGCCCGACAAAGCAGCTCATCGTCCCGCAGTGAGAACTCGTCCCCAGGCAGAAGGTGTCGGCTGCACACTGAGCACCGAAAACACTCCATATGATACACATTGTCCCGGGCCCTCATCACCAAGTCGCTGCTGCAGAAGCCCATGTTACACTTTGCACATTTAATGCCAAATAACCTGGAAAAAGGAGTGTGGAAACGTGGAGGTTCCATGAATGGAATGAATCTGATTTTACTGCAGTTGCAAAAATAAAATAGACTGTGAGTTAATGGGTTACAATTAGATAATAATAAATAATAAAAAAAAAAAAACCTGCAGCAGAAATATGTTTAACTCTGCAGATTTTGATGCATATTTATGTGCATTGTGGACTATATGGTGCTTTTATTAAATCTCATATCATTTTTTTTTTAATCTTAATTTTCTTTTCTTCACCCCCACATGGATTTCCTTACAGCTGCTGACTTCTTACCTCACATAATCTCTTTTACAGTAAGTTTTTCCGTCTCGGACGAAGCAAGTGCAATTCTCGTCCAGGTACTGGCTGCACTCTGCACACTTGAGGCAGGCTGCATGCCACTCCAGGTCCGGGGAGACTCTCAGGATGTACTGGTCGTGTATCTGACTTCCACAGCCCACACACATTGCGATTCCCGACTTCTCTGCGGAGGGAATGCATTAATGCAACATAGTGTGCGCTCTTTTAATCCTCATGACATCCCTGTTAAACCCCCTTCACCCTTTCACCTTATGGAGAGAAAATGTGCATGTATCACAACAAACACCTACGTCCCTCTTATGATATTCTTGAATTAATGGAGGAGCTAAAAATATCATGCAAATAACCTGCTGCATGGGTGCACTTTTAAATAAGAACACCAGAATTATAACACTTTGTAAACTTATGATAGGACCAGTAAAGTGTTTTTTTTTTCGCCTGGATAAGTCTATTTATAATCTTTTGCATATATTAATGTTCTATTCTCAAAATCAATTCAGCGGTTGATGGTAACATTTAAGACTTAATCTATAGATACCAAAAATGGCATCAATGCATGATAAAGAACTCGCCATAAAGAGGCTGAAATGTGAAGACGAAGTAAACAGACGGACAATAACTTACTTTTTGAATGATCCCCCATATCATCCAAGAAAGAAGTGTTGAGCAGGATATCCACCATACAGGAGAAATGACCCAGTGCAAACCGACAGATACGGGAGAGGAGCGCCAGAGGAGACCGTCCCGTCCCTGCTGGGTGATAAACTTGTATTCCTCCACCGAGAGGTGGAGAGAAAACAAAGATCCTCGACCAGTGACGTCTGCAAACCTGGACCTCTGTGGGCCCGGGGAGAGGGTGCCATGCAAATCGCCTCTGCTCTTTTTTTCCCCTTTTGACTTCTCTGACTGACTATCAGTGGATTTTTAATGTTTTTTGCGCAGAGGTCTACCTGGACGCCTCCATTCTCAGAGTGAAAACAAGTTTCCCTCTTAACCTGCAAAACGAGGCTTAGGACAATAAATATGTATATATAAGACCCGAGCATCAAAATAGATATTGTTTCTCTTTTCTCTATTCTTTTCTTATATATTTTCTGCAAATTATGCGTGCGTTTTGATGCATATAGTCGCATTGGGAATCCCATCCAACAGTTAGAGCCTTTTTTTTTTTTTTTTTTAACAAGAATTCGCCTTCAAAATACAGTTTCTAATAATAATAAAAATAATAATAAGAATAACCTATTGAATATCTTGAATAACTGGTTAATTTGGCTGTTATTTATATTATTATTAAACATGATCGCCTTTATTGTCGACTGAAGTTAAAAAAAAAAGAGAGCCCTCTACTGGATGAGTTATTATGTTCATTCTAGATCCACAGAATAATGATTTGACAGCCCTTTATGTTTGGTGTATGAAATCACAGTTCCATGTGATAGTCTGATGGAAAGCCTTCAAAAATAATTAATAGACTTAAATATGAAACTCCATGGTGTATTATGACTTAAGTGTAACTATCTAATATTGTATTTAATCTCAAGAATGGATGAATAAATCGGAGAATGTATATCATATGTTATATTCTGAGAAATGCCAGTTGTTTCTATCTATATTTTGCAGATATATATTCCTTTTCTGTTTCTCTTCTGCAGAGAGGCACTCACTGTTGAAAATACAAATGCATTACAAAAGTGCTCAGGGGTCTTAGGTGACTTGATTATAAAAGAAAATTTAATGAAACTTGTCACGTCGTATCTAAAGGTAAGGAAATGTGTCCAACATTTCATTAATATTTATAATTTACATCAAAGGACATGAAATGTTTTAGAATTCACACGCTGCAGGGTGGTTTGTAGACTAACTCTTTCAGCTCTCACTTAAACTCGAATTAAAACAAACACCTTTTTTTCTTTTTTTTTTTTTATCAAAACTTGTTTTTATTCGGGCTTAACTGACTTAAAACATTTGTGTCACTATGAATATTTATACAGACTCTTCTCACATTTATGAAACAGTTGTGTCGTTAAAAAGATAAAGGCAGCAGCAGTAGGATGAAAATCTAAAAAAAAAAAAAAAAAAAACTACAAGCAAGAGGACTTAAATATTATTGTCTAACACTGAAAGACCTGCCTGTCTGTGCAATTAATTTATGTGTGAGACAGAAATTGATTTTTTTTCAGTCGAGTACATTTTGCACTGAATTAGTGAATTGGCAATTGCCTAGGATTTATCACAAAAGGGTAATCGTTTGTATCCATTTGATACAATAATATCATTTAAATAACATAAATAATGAACATAAGAGACACATTTTCCGTTGTTACACTCTATATTTGCTCTATATTTTTATTTTGACCGTAAACTGAGCGTCTTTAAAAGTCACAGAACGAATGTCTATTTTTAAATAATTATTATTACCCTTGACGTTTTAGAAATATTGGTCCACCAGGGTTCATTCCACCAAAAGTATTTACTGTATTGAAGTAAATTAAAACGGGACCGGAAGATATCGCGGCGTTGTCTCGCGAGAAGTGAGATTATACAAACGTCAGGTGACCTTTGGCACAGTTTTGCTTGCAGGAAAAGAAGAAACAGTCTCAAGGGTCAAGATGAACAGAGCTTTCACTAAAACAAATCTGAAACATTTGGTAAGAGACATTTTAATAATTCAACAGCAATGCACGCAGACGTTATGTGCTTCTGAATGTTGAAGCGCAGAGTGAATTCTGTGGCTTTACAAACATGCTTTTTTTCAGCAGATGCTAACTGCTAGCTAGTGACACGCATGCTAGCGGTTTTGGTCCTGAAGCCACGGGGCAGCTTTCAGCGATACACTTAAGACTGAATTAGGAAAAGTTATCCTAGATTTGGGATTACAGAAACACGATTCACATCACTCTAGCATAACAGGAAAAGCTAAGAGGTTTGTGGCAGCGTTAGTTGTGTACTAGTATTAGCATTTCTAGCCCAAGAGTTATGAAACGCTGTAATAATAAACAGTTACGAAACTGTCATTGCTGCTGCAGATGTTACTCCAAACAAATAGTCTTACATGGGATGAGTATGTTACAGTGCAAGTACTGCACGTATCATTTTATAAATTTTACTACGTGCTCAACTTTGTTCGGGGTGACCTTTATAAACTGATAATGTCCAGATGAGTCTGGTTTTATCCTGTTGAGGTGACTGAACCTTATGCAACAGGGTAGGTGGCATTGCATGTTGTTGCCCATTAATCTACGTGTACACTCATAATTGCCTGCGCAGTTTAATTGAAGATGCTCTGACAAAGACGTGGAATGTAGGCTATATGATGAAAAATGTTAATTATTAGAAAATTTCCTATTAATTATAGACATACTTTCCAAATAAGTTATGCATTTGATTGAATGTATACTGTCATTTTCCCCAACAGACTGGCATCCTCCAAAGGTTTCAAAGCACCTTGGTGGTTGCAGAGCACAACAATGACAAACTAACACCCATCACACTCAATGCCATCACTGCTGCTGGCAAACTGGGTGGAGAGGTGTCTTGTCTGGTTGCAGGAACAAACTGTGTAAAGGTAAGTAAGGACTTTTGGGACTAATACATCTGGCCCATTTTTGAGCCATTTCAGTAAAATGCTTTCTGCCTAGTTAGTCTATGGGTACATCAACATTGATACAGGTCTAACTTGTACCCCTTGAACATTTTTGCTGATTTCTTTTCAGGTTGCAGAGGAAATTAGCAAAGTACATGGTGTGAAGAAGGTTCTCGTGGCCCAGCATGATTCTTACAAAGGAGGTCTGCCAGGTCTGTAACTCAGAAGAAATTTCTCAGGTCTATTTATCAATTTTCTGACACTTAGCAAAGGGTACAGAATTTACCCTTTCTTTGTAATTAAGTAATCATATTTTCAGCAGTCAAATCTTACAACTGTTGGACTTGGGCTGAGCTATATGGTCAAAGTCTCATTTTCTGATGCATGTCATTTCATAAATAGGTAACGGTGCATTTCACCCATTGGATGAATAGTTTATGTAAAATAACGAACATGGAATAGCCCAATACTTATTGCATCTTGTATATACAGTCAGTGCTTGACAAATAAGTGGCACTTCCTCATATTTTTCCTCTTTTGTTTAGATTGTGAAAATTTTTCATCAAAAAATTGAACAATATTTACGAAAGTCTGATTTAAGCATTCATTTTGAGTGCTTAAGTTTACTTTTACAATTTTAATCCTTAGACATGCTATGTTCTGTTCAATAAGATTGATATGTAGGTAGTGAAAGAGGTTAGTAGCATACTTTATAAAACATGTAATATAATTATGGTCTATGTCAGAGTTTTCATACTTAAATCATGTTCGTGGTTAAGTTATGAAAATAAGCCTTTCTTGTAGGTACAACATCCTCATTTTGTCAAAGCTGGTCAGTCTTCCTCCTGTTCAAAATACTCTGTTCTGTCATGTTCACTCTTGTCCATGGTTGTTGTTGTCTTCTTAGTGCAAATGTACTTCCTGCACCTCATCAGAGTAGAACAATGCAAAGCATTGTGCAAATGACAAGAAGGATTACTGTAAAGTGTGTGATTGGAAAAACAATGAAATGAACAATGAAGGAGTTTACAATAAAAAGATAATCCTTTATTCCACAATGAGAAAATTGTAGACACAGCAGATGCAGTTTTTTTTTTTTTTTACTGTCACAAGATGTACATCATCACATGTCATCACCTATGTTGAACATCTTAAAGGCAATCATGACAATAATGGTAAGTCATTTTGAGTCAAGAACATCTTCTTTCTCTCTTTTCAGAGGAGTTAACTCCACTTATCTTGGCAACACAAAAGCAGTTTAACTTCACCCACATCTGTGCTGGTGCATCTGCCTTTGGAAAGGTAGGGAACAGAACTGTGTCTGTTGACTTTAGTCATATATTTAGAAATACATTTACTTCCTGAAACTGTCACAAAAGTTGTCACAGATTAGTTTGTGTTTTGCCTTTAAAATGTGTCTGTTCTGAAAACTCTTACTGAAAAGTTTTACTTAAAATGTTTAAGTTGATCAAAATATTGCCTTAATTACCATAAGTATTGACTGTTACTCTTTTTATTCTTGAGTCTGTAAAAGATGAGTATGATGTCTGCACATTTCCCTCATTGTACACCTTTTTTTCTGCAGAACCTGCTTCCTAGAGTGGCTGCCAAGTTGGATGTTGCCCCAATTTCAGATATTATTGAGGTCAAATCTCCAGACACTTTTGTCAGAACTATCTACGCTGGTAATTGCTTTTATTGTGGAAAAAGAAGCAAGCAATGAATTTAGATTTGATCTGAAATTCTGTAAGATAAAATTTCTATGCATGTGATGGAGGTGTACTTTAAAATACTACACAGTTTTCACAATGATATTTAGAATCTATTGAATGAATATCTATACATTTTTATCTTGTAGGAAATGCTCTCAGCACCGTGAAATGCAATGAGCCAGTCAAGGTGTTCACTGTCAGAGGGACGTCTTTTGAAGCAGCTGCTTCTGAGGGAGGAAGTGCTTCATCAGAAGATGGTACATAGATCATAGAACCTGTTATAGTATATGCTAAGGTGTGACCTGAATGTGTTAAATATTGTTTGTTGTTTCTCATTTGCCCTCTGTGATCCTCTTATCTGTTATTTGCAGTGGCTGCAACTTCACCTGCTGGAGTTTCTGAGTGGATTTCCCAGAGTTTGACAAAGAGCGACCGTCCAGAGCTGACCAGTGCAAAGGTGGTGGTTTCAGGAGGTGTGAAAAGTTTTGTTGTGTACATTAGAAATTATGGGTGAAGCAATGTCATTATTTTATAGTTGTGCACATGTTGAAATGTTTTGTTTTTGTGTTTCAGGGCGGGGCTTGAAAAGTGGCGATAACTTCAAACTGCTGTACGATCTTGCTGATAAACTGAATGCAGCAGGTTAGTAGGATGGGACATGGAGTCTTTCAACAAGGTTTCTGTGAGTCCTAAAAGGGTCTAAGATACAGTGGTTAGAATTTTAGGCCATTAACATAAACATTTCTTTATAATTAATTTGGATTTAGTAATTGAAGCCTGATGAAAATGGTGAATTTGAAACTTGCTGCACCATCTTATAGAAAATGCAAAAATTTGGGTGTAAAGTCAAGTCAGAGAACAACTGTAGAAAACAACTGTAAGAAATCCACCAACAAACTCCTGCTTATCATCCAAAATTGCTCTGCATTTATATCAGGAGCACTGCCAAAGGTGAGCTCCAGTATACAAATTGTATTCATAACAGGAAAAAAAAAATGTCTAAAAATCTGCCGAGTTTAACTTGTTGAAACTTGCAGAGACCGAGTTTTGACTTAGTCATTTGCTGTGCCTGTTTTTAATGGGTAGACTTTAAATTTCACTATATTACTTTTGTAGTTGGTGCATCTCGAGCTGCTGTGGATGCTGGGTATGTACCCAACGATATGCAGGTTGGACAAACAGGCAAAATTGTGGCACCGGTAAGTCTTTTTTTTCCTCCCCAAATAGTTATTTGGATTTGGTTCACTGTGTACTGCAAATCAAATAAATAATCAATTTAATGTTTTCATTCAGTACTTTCCAAATGTTCTACACTTGACCTCATTGGCTTTTGACAAACGTCATTTGCCTTTGCCTTTACACAACGTGGCTGCACTTCTGTATCATCAGTCTGGCCGCTCTGCCTTTTAAAAAGGTTAACTTCCCATTACGTTTTTCAGTTCAGCCACCTCAGCTGTGATTACCCACAAATTAGGTCCCGCAAAATGTAGTTGATGGCACATTTAGGCTCCTAAATGATTTAGCTCATCCATTAAAGCAGAGTGCAGTAGATGTCAGTGAGAGTCTCAGACCAGGCCAGACTGTCCAAATTCGATTTTCTAAATGTTATGAGAAGCTTGTTGAATTTGGCAAAGTTAATCAAATAGAATTTAAATCCTGTATGTTTGTTCACCCAATGTGTTAACTAATTTAACTCTATTATTCTACATTTTTATTCACATTTGTGTTCGTAAGATAATATCCTCACAATAAAATCAGTGTTTTTTAAGCAGTTTGTCGACACTGTCATAATTATCTGCCCTTTCTCCTTCAGGAAGAATTCTATCTAAACACTGTAGATGTGAGGATGGCTGGCCCTTTGTGCACTCTACTCAGTGCCCTCTGATAGATTATACACTTGTGGTCATTATACCTTTACTCTACCGTACCACAGAAAAGGTGTACCTTTTCCACAGTGCTGAGATTACACTTCATGTCTACAAGCAAGTAACACTTGTCGGGATGTCTTGTCTTCATGTCCACAGGAGTTATACATTGCTGTTGGTATCTCCGGAGCCATTCAACATCTAGCCGGAATGAAAGATAGCAAGGTAAAAATGTTGGACCCACACAAAAGTATTTTCCAGTTCTCAATTTTCTTCCCACTGTTTCTACTACATCTAAAACAAAAGATAATGGGCAAAAACATGGAGATCTAAATTAACTCAGACATTGTGGCACCAACAAATATTAATCTGGCTCTTATTTGGTATTTTATTGCAGTATTTAACATTATGACTTAGGTGAGTGTTAGCCCTTAAGCAGAAGACAGTTAATATGTAAGACTAAGTTAACTTAACATGTTCTTTCATTATTCAGACCATTGTTGCCATCAATAAGGACCCAGAGGCTCCCATTTTCCAGGTGGCTGACTATGGATTGGTGGCCGATCTTTTCAAGGTAGGTGCTAGAATTGACATGAACCCATCACTGATCTTACAGTTGAAAACACCCAAGCAGCAAGACAGAAACTACACCTTCTGTTTGCTGTGAATGTTTTCATAGACTGACAGTCAGAACATAACATTTGCTTTCTCGCTGATAAATTTTGCACGACGCCTTATTCCACCTAATGGAAATGTGCTGCTGTTGAATTATTAAGTTGTTGAATTAATCAGACGACAGTTGTGTCTGGCGCGTACCGCTAAGAGAGAAACACATTAGCAACTCAGAAGGCATAATAAAAAGTCATCAGTAGGCATCAGTTTTGTTTCCTGCTTGTTTGTGCCAGGCCGTTTACACGCCTTGTTGCTTTCTTGTGTTTAGCTGGTACAAGGGGATAGTGAGCCAGGCGTGTTGGCACGACTAACGCTAGAATCAGGTGCTCCACGTGAAAGGCTAGAAGGTTATATTTTCATGTGTGTCCTGTTGGTCATGTTTTATTTAGTCCTTCGGTAGTCCATGAGCAGCCCAGGTGTCCCGACAAAGTCTGCAGAAGTGATTAGCAATAATAGGTAGTGGCAGCAGAGTTGTGACCTACAGTGTGAGATCACTTTACATGTGATCACTCCTCAAATAGCTAATTAAAATGGATGGGCTTTCTACGTTTTCCTCAAACGGACAATTGATACCTTAGACCAACTTACACGATGACTGACAATTGAGTTCAGTTTCTCGACTCTGGACAAGAGCCATTTAAACAATTTTCCCTCATATTAACCACAAAAGCTTTGGGATTTCATTTTCTTCATAATTGCAAGCTGTAAT
>JAPTYQ010051773.1:0-10372 GCA_029814465.1 Ostorhinchus cyanosoma
CATCCTGTAAAGCCCTGTGAGATAACCTTGTTGTGATATAGGGCTCTACAAATAAAACTGAATTGAATTTAATTGAATACTTGAATGACAGTGAAGTTTCTATCTATCTTTCCCTTTTAGTCCCCACAGGTTTTACACATGTATATCAGTCCTAGTGTAGCCCAGGCTTTACTCACGGCACCACACAAACACCACCACAGGACCAGCCTGCAGTGGCCCCAGTAGACCCACGAAGGACAAGAATCCACTGGACAAGGGGAGAAGTTTAATCCACGAAGATATTAAATCCACACAGTTAGCTCCACAGCGTCTCAAACTCTGGTAGGCTTCCACCTTGGCGTTTGACGGCACTCTTTTCAGTGTGTCCGTGCGTGTGGATCACATCCTCCGCTTGTTATGCTGACAGCCCCGTATATTTTATAAATTATTTTTAAAGAATACAAGACAGAGTCAGCTTGTTCTTTCTCTGTTATTTTCACTAGTGAAATGTTGAATCCAGCTTTTGTAGCATTGCTTTGGTTCCGTGCTGAAGCGCATATTGGCGTGTCTTTGTTCCGCTCTTAATCTACTGTACTTTATGAGACGGTTATTGGCAGCCTTGACGATTAATTAACTGTGACGTTTAAAATCGTCGCTATTCGTAACACTATGACATTATTAGCACTAGGGCGATATATCGATTTTGTCGATTAATTTGAGTTTTTTATTGCGGACGATTTCAAAAATAAAAAATTCGACTAAATTTTCCTCTATCTACGTTAGTGACTAAACAGTTTTCTGGTGAACTTTACTTGCTAATATTGCTAATATAACTAGCCAAGCTCTGGCTTAATTTCCTGTACCAGTGCCTCAACGCTCTGAGAATGCATGTTTCATGCAGGAGGGGCATGTGCAGAGGGGGGAGGGACAAATGGCAGTTTAGTTTGATAGACATATCACCGTTCAATCATAATCAGTTTGATAAACATATCACCGTTCATTCATTTCATATAGACAGTGGAGCAGACGGGGTTTATCTACTTACTGAAACTATAGACCCCAGGTATGTTCTACCTAGACCCAAGTATTTTGCTGAAGTTGCCTTGCCCCGTCAGCACTGGTGAGAAAATCAGCAGAGAGCAGGAGGGGATGGCATTTTATTCTGCAACGACAGACCTGTGCTCCACTCAAACTGGATTTTTTTTGGGGGGGGGGGCATAATTAAAGATTTTTTTTTTTTTTTTTTTTTACTTAATTCAAGAAGAGATGAGCAAGAGATATTTGGACTAGAAATTAGAAAATACACTTGGTAAGATTTAGATTTTTGCAGTGCAAATTTTTTTAAAACCAAAAAACAGGTGGCACTTTAATTCCAGGAGGGAAATAGGCATTACATGGATAAAATGAAAGCAAAACTTGTTTTGAGCTTTCTCTGTCATTTGCAGTTATTGTTTTCTTTAAAAAGTAGGGGAGGAAAAAATTGGAAAAAATCGTAAATTTAATTTTTTGTGAAAAAATCGTAAATTTTCATTTCACAAAGCAGGTTCAACAAACTTACCCTAACCCTAAACTGAGTTGATTTACTCTGAGATACAGTAGGAAACTCTGACTTTTGGGTTCCAGAACAGCCCTTTAGAGTTAGTTTGATCAACTAGTAGTAGTTTCATCTGCAGTTAAGCATGTGCACCACGACTAAAAAAAGATGGCATAAATGGAGCCCCAGTTCAACAAGTCACCATGGCAATGGGGAAGCGGAGGGCTGCATTTTCACCCATTAGAAATGGACATAAAAAAAAGAAAAGAAATGGACATCTGAATGCACTCATACAGAGTTTGAACATGTTTCAGAAAGGAGTGTAACTGTATATTTGAATGTCCTCCTTATGTATTCATTTACCAGTAAAAGATTTACAAAACTCACCTGCTGAGAAAAAAAAGAGACAAAATGCAGTAGTTTGAATGACAGATAAGGAAACTGAAACTGCAACACAAGTTAGAGGAGGTGCATGGACACAGGTGAATGATGTGAACTATTGGAACATGAACTGAACTAGCTCTGGTATTTCTAGGAAATAAAGAAGAACAAATTAAATGTATTCAATGTCTTTATTTGACTGCCGTGGTGGCAATAATGGTGACTTCATCTGCATAGAATCTCTGATTGTCCTGCACACAGTTGTCTTAAGGGCTCTGCATCTTTGACATTATACAAATGGTTGGTAATGTTATAAATGCAAGAAATGATTAGGTTGAGTATGTAGATGATGGACTGGGGCTGAAATGGTACCGCTCACACTGGAACATATCTAAATCTGACCAGGTGGATTTTACTCATTTCTAGTCCAAATATCTCATCACACTTAAAACAAGACAGAATCACCTAAAGGGGAACTTTTCAGTGAGATATAACTGATTTATAGACAATAGATCTGGAAAGTTTCATTTCAAGAAATCTTACCAAGATAAATTTGACTTGTTACATTGGTGGATTTTTTTTGCTTGAATTCAGCAAAAAAAGAAACAAAAATCTGCCAATAGTACAAGTGAAAATTATCTTGGTAAGATTTGTTGAAATCAGATTTTCCACATCTATTGTCTAAACTAAGTTCTATAAATTTCACTGAAAAGTTCCTCTTTAGGTCATTCTGTGTTATATTAAGTGTGATGAGATATTTGGACTGAAATTGAAGAAAATACGATTGTAAGAATCAGATTTTTGCAGTGCAAAAAAATAATTGTCTGGAAATGCTAAATCATATATGCGGTATGATAAATATCTATAGACGAATATTGAATTCTCTGTGCAAAAGGGATCGTTGTCCAAAGGACATGCCATGTTACTCAAAACAGTCTGCACCTGCTCTGTCTAATGGACTTAGAATACAGACATATTGACAGATTAGTGTTTAAAATAACAGAATTACAGAACTATGTTCTGCTAAAACTCTTCTACTGACTGAATGAATGAGGAAATGAACCATGATGTGCGTCTGAAAGTGAAAATCAGGGTTTCTTTGACAAAAACCTGCTCCTGACCAGGTTACATTCTGTGACTATGGTAACCAAGCCAGAGTTTACGTTCCCTCTTTTTGTGAAACAGGCTAGAGTTACCCTTCTCTGTCTGGGTTGAGTTACCTCCTTTTATGAAACGGAAAACTCATGGTTTTCCTCATTTCAGGGTGAACGGACTCAGAGTTTTCATTAAACCTGCTTTGTGAAATGGACCCCAGTTTAGAGGCAAAAATGTGTTTTACACAAGTTAAACAAATCCATCAGATTTGAAGCTGCCAAATGCCAGGACAGGTGGCACATATATGCATACAGTAACAACAAAAGGGAAAAAGTCGCTAACTGTATTGCCTATTATAGCAATGAACAACAACTGCTTATTGCATACTATAATGAATAAAAGGTTAATTGAGAATCCTCTGGATAATTTGACTCTAGCTGACTGTCATCAGCAGAAAGGGCCAAACAGAGCCCTGGATAGAAGAATATTCAGGGCTTTATTTCAAAATAAATCAAAGTATGCACTTCTCTCTCCGTGTTTTCGGCCAAATTCTGTACCAGCTACTGGTAAACAAAGGCAAACTTGCTGAAACATAAATATTTTTTAAAAGAAAGGTGACTCTTGCAGTGAAACACTGTGGACTGATTTCTGTTTCATGAGGTAGGCCGTCTAACCTTTTGTAATGCTGAAATAGGCTAGCTGCCCTTCCCGCCATTCAATAAGGACAGTCACAAAAGTCTTTCAAACCATTCTCGCCTGTCTCTTACAGGTAAACTATAGGCCTGGAATGGGTAATGCACAAACACATTTGGAGCATCAGCTTAGGTCCGTGCGCTGGCTCTAACAGTAAACCCAGAGGGCCGCATCTCTTAAAGGTTTATGTGTATTAAAACGTGTGCAAACTCATTATACATGCAAAAAAAATAAACTGATATACTAACACTAAGGGTTGTGTCTTTCAAAGGTGCAAAATAGAGCGCATGTCTGTTCTTTTCCTTGAATATTATTTATCAGTAGTCTCTGCTCTTAATGTATCTATTTTGTAAATCTTGCTTTTTTGCAGCCAGTATAACCTACACAGCCGCCTGTTGTGTGTTTGCCTGTGCTTCGGATTATTGTCTACTTTGGAGTGAACAGTGGCGCACACACACGCAGAACACGGGCGCACATTAGAGAGAAATCACTTAAAGTAGCTTCATGTCCGAAAACAGCTGTCAATCATTACGACAGACAGACAGTTTGATGATGATAATTTGATGATGATTAATGGCAGATTTCGGGCATTAAGCTTTGATACTCTTTTTTACATATGCGTTTGAGGCTGTTTCACAATAGTATCATTCCATTTCATATGTTGATTCTGTGTGAAAATAGGACTGAAAATATTCGCTAAGCGCAGACATAAATAAGAAACAGGTAAGAAACAGGTGAGAAATGGATGCAATCAGCAGCAAAGCAGATCAGTGGTGAACTGGGGTTGTCTACGCCGCTTTTCAAGCACTACGTTACGCCCTAAAAAGATTTGAACTGCCACCTTATCGTGGTGGGGGAGTTTGAGTGCCCAAATGACCCCAGGAGCTATGTTGTCTGGGGCTTCATGCCGCTGGTAGGGTTTCCAATGGCAAACAGCTCCTGGTCGATGGGCCAGACTAAGAGCAGTTCAGAAGCCTCTATGAAGAAACAAAAAAAAAAAAAATACAGAGGACCATAATGTCGCCTGGGGTTGGGACTCGTATGCGAGCACCTGGTGGCCGGGCCTTTGCCCACAGGGCCGGCCGTGCCCAGCCCGAACTGCTGACATGGGTCTGTCCTCCGGTGGGCCCACCACCCGCCGAAGGATCCATAGGGGCCGGGTGCAGTGTGGATTGGGTGGCAGTCGACGGCAGGGGGCTCGACCCCGGACACGGAGTCAAGCTCTTGGGACATGGAATGTCACCGCACTGGGGGAGAAGGTGCCTGAGCTTGTGAGGGAGGTCGAGAGGTACAGTCTAGATATTGTCGGGCTCACATCCACCCAAAGCTTGGGCTCTGGAACCCAACCCCTCGAGAGGGGCTTGACTCTCCACTTTTCTGGTGTTGCCCATGGTGAGTGGTGGCAGGCTGGTGTGGGCTTCCTCATAGCCCCTCTGCTCAGTCGCCATGTGTTGGAGTTCACCCCGGTGAATAATGGGGTCGCGTCCCTGTGCCCTCGGGTCGGGGACAGGTGCCTCACTGTTGTTTCAGGATACGGGCAAAACGGCAGTGCAGAGTATCCAGCCTTCCTGTGGTCCCTGGGAGAGGTGCTGGAAGGTGCCCCGACTGGGGACTCCATTGTTCTCCTGGGTGACTTCAATGCCCACGTTGGCAGTGACAGTGTGACCTGGAGGGGGGTGATGACGAAGAACGACCTCCCCGATTTGAACATGAGTGGTGTTTTATTATTAGACTTCTGTGCTAGTCACGGTTTGTCCATAACAAACACCATGTTCGAACACAAGGATGTCCATAAGTGCACGTGGCACCAAGATACCCTAGGCCGGAGGTCGATGATCGACTTCGCTGTCGTGTCATCAGACCTCTGGTCGCATGTTTTGGACACTCGGGTGAAGAGAGGGGCTGAGCTGTCAACCAATCACCACCTGGTCGTGAGCTGGATCCGCTGGATGAGGAGGAAGCCGGACAGACTTGCCAGGCCAAAATGTGTCGTGAGGGTCTGTTGGGAATGTCTGGCAGGGCCCAATGTCAGCGCAGTCTTCCACTCTCACCTCCGGGAGAGTTTCTCCCAGATTCTGGGAGAGGCTGGGGACATTAAATCTGAGTGGACCATGTTCTCCACCTCCATTGTTGTCCTAGTTGTGGCCGCAGGGTCTCCAGTGCCGGTCACGGCAGCAACCCCCGAACCTGGTGGTGGACACCGGAAGTAAGGGCTGCTGTCAAGCCTTGTTGGCTCACAGGGCTCCCGAGGCAGCTGACGGGTACAGGCAGGCCAAGTGTGCTGCGGCCCGGGCGGTCATAGAGGCAAAAACTGGGGTCTGGGAGGACTTCGGGGAGGCCATGGAGGAGGACTATCAGTCGGCCTCGGGGAAATTCTGGCAAACCGTCCAGCACCTCCGGAGGGGAAAGCATAACCCTAACCACACTGACCCTAACCCGAACCCACCAACAGTGTTTACAGTGGAAGTGGGGAGCTGCTGACCTCGATTGGGGATGTTGTCAGTCGGTGGAAGGAATACTTTGAGGATCTCCTCAATCCCGCTGCCACGTCTTCCATGGAGGAAGCAGGGGCTGAGGCCTCAGAGGTGGGCTCATTCATCACCCAAGCCAAAGTCACTGAGGTGGTTGGCAAGCTCCTCGGTGGCAGGGCACTGAGGGTCGATGAGAGTCGCCCTGAGTACCACAAGTCTCTGGATGTGCAGGGGCTGTCTTGGCTGACACATCTCTGAAACATCACGTGGTGGATGGGGATAGTAGCTCTGGACTGGCAGACCGGGGTGGTGGTTCCCCTTTTCAAGAAGGGGGACCGGAGGGTGTGCTCCAACTACATGGGGATCACACTCCTTAGCCTCCCGGGAAAAGTCTATTCCGGGGTACTGGAGAGGAGGATCTGATCAGTAGTCGAACCTCGGATTCAGGAGGAGCAATGTGGTTTTCGTCCTGGTCATGGAACACTGGACCAGCTCTATACTCTCCCTCGGGTGCTCGAGGGTTCATGGGAGTTGGCCCAACCAGTACACATGTGTTTTGTGGATTCGAAGAAGGCGTTCGACCGTGTCCTTCATGGTATCCTGTGGGGGATGCTACGGGAGTATGGGGTCCAGGGCCCTCTACTAAGGGCAGTCTGGTCCCTGTATGAACGAAGCAGGAGCCTGGTTTGCATTGCCGGCAGTAAGTCAGATCTGTTCGAGGTGCATGTTGGACTCTGGCAGGGCTACCCTTTGTCACCGGTTCTGTTCATAATACTGTTCATAATACTAGGCCCCCATCTCTACTTTTTGCGGATGATGTTGTCCTGCTGGCCCCATCGAACATGGACCTTCAGCGTACACTGGGGCGCTTTGCTGCCGAGTGTGAAGCGAGTGGGAACACCTCCAAGTCTGAGGTCATGGTTCTCGACTAGAAAAAGGTAGCCTGCCCTCTCGGGGTTGGTGGGGAGTCTTTGCCCCAAGTGGAGGAGTTTAAGTATCTTGGGGTCTTGTTCACGAGTGGGGGAAGGATGGAATAGGAGATTGGCAGGCGGATCAGTGCGGCGTCTGCAGTGATGCAGGCGTTGTACCGGTCCATCGTGGTGAAGGAGCTGACTCGAAAGGCAAAGCTCTTGATTTACCAGTCAATCTACGTTCCTACTTTCATCTATGGTCATGAGCTTTGGGTCATGACCAAAAGGACAAGATCTTGGATACAAGCTGCCGAAATGAGTTTCCTCTGCAGGCTGGCTGGGCGCACCCTGAGGGAGAGGGTGAGGAGCTCAGTCACCAGGGGGAGCTCGAAGTAGAGCCGTTGCTCCTCCACATGGAGAGGGGTCAGCTAAGGTGGCTCGGGCATCTGTTTCAGATGCCTCCCGGACGCCTCCCTGGAGAGATGTTCTGGGCATGTCCTGCTGGGAGGGAAGACCTAGGACACGCTGGAGAGACTACATCTCTCGGCTGGCAGGGGAAGGCCTCAGGGTCCCCCTGGAAGAGTTGGAGGAGGTGTCTGGGGAGAGGGAAGTCTGGGCATCCCTGCTTAGACTGTTGCCGCCGTGATCCAGCCCCAGATAAGCAGAAGACAATGGATGGATGGACGGGGACGGTGACGATGACGATGATGATGTCCTCCTGGCATTTGGCAGCTTCAGATCTGATGGATTTGTTTAACTTGCATAAAACGCATTTTTGCCTCTAAACTGGGGTCCATTTCACAAAGCAGGTTTAATGAAAACTCTGTTCACCCTGAAATGAGGAAAACCATGAGTTTTCCGTTTCACAAACTCAACCCAGACAGATAGGGGTAACTCTAGCCTGTTTCACAAACAGAGGTAACATAAACTCTGGCTTGGTTACCATAGTCACAGAATCTAACCTGGTCAGGAGCTGATTTTTACTTTCAGACACACATCGTGGTTCATTTCCTCATTCATTCAGAGTCAGTAGGAGAGTTTTAGTAGAACATTGTTCTGTAATTCTGTAATTTCAAACAGAAATCAGTCAGTAGGTCTATATTCTAAGTCCATTAGACACAGCAGGTGCAGACTGTTTTGAGTAACATGGCATGTCCTTTGGACAACGATCCCTTTTGCACAGAGAATTCCTTTCCTTGCCTTTCCAACTGTCCTTCGAACAGAGCAGACGTGTTTCTTTCTGCTCCCTCTTATCTGTCTGCTCTCTGTCTGCTTTATGCCTTTCAGTCAGTGTCAAGGAACCTCTAACTTTGACTTTCCGATTCCCCTGCTAGCTTTTTGCTCCTGAAGTCCATACCAATCATGAAATTGATCAGCTGGTCGCTCAGCGAGATTGACAAGATTCTTTCATCCAGGAGCAGAGGCCCGGGAGAGCCTGTCTGCCCTGATGGAACGTTCCCGGCGGGACACACCATGGACACGTGGGACAAGTGGAGGGTTGTGTGTCTCACGATTCTGTCAGTCGAGGACCTATACCTGTTTGGATTTATCGTAATCGGATTCCTGCTGATTGGCCTTGGAGGAGCCCTCGTCTATCGCAAAATTGGGAAAACGGCAGCACGTAAGGAGACTCCCGTGCTGTCGGTCGAAATTCGGGGCAGTAAATGACTCTGTGATGGGATTAAAACTGGAGATGACACAGTCGTCGAAGAAGGTGAACAATTTGGCTGAAAAATTGGCAGAGTCGTACCGAAGGTTGGACAATCTTACTGGAATGGTGGGAGAAGCCTTACGTCAACTGGCTGGACTGAACAAGAGTTATGACGAACTTAAGAGACTGATCTCCCCCGAAGCGAGGGGTAAATGCTGAGGGCCAGTTTATAACGAAAATTCAGTTATAACCAAATTAATTCATTCCGTCCTGGCCAATGTCGTGTCAACGTGATATATGTGCTTGCATTGCATACATATGTGTAACTCTGTAACTTCTGAATTCTCGGTGGCTGTGTAGCTGGGCAGCGCCTGTGTATGGCTGCAGCCCGCACTCGTTTTTCAGAAGAAATGGTGCAAACCTATTTCGTTTGGAAGTCCTTGACATGCCAAATGACAATAAAGTCTAATCCATCTAATGTAATTCAATATTCGTCTATAGATATTTATTATACCGCATATATGTTTTAGCATTTCCAGACAATTATCTTTTTGCACTGCAAAAATCTGAATCTTACCAATCGTATTTTCTTCATTTCAGTCCAAATATCTCATCACACTTAATATAAGACAGAATCACCTGAAGGGGAACTTTTCAGTGAGATTTATAAAACTTATTTTAGACAATAGATGTGGAAAATCTGATTTCAACAAATCTTATTAAGATAATTTTCACTTGTACTATTGGCAGATTTTTATTTCTTTTTTTTTTGATTAATTCAAGCAAAAAATCCACCAATGTAACAAGTCAAATTTATCTTGGTAAGATTTCTTGAAATGCAGTTTTCCAGATCTATTGTCTATAAATCAGTTCTTATATCTCACTGAAAAGTTACTCTTAAGGTGATTCTGTCTTATTTTAAGTGTGATGAGATACTTGGACTAGAAATGAAAAAAGATCCGATTGGGAAGAATGCGATTTTTTCAGTGCAAAAAGATAATTGTCTGGAAATACTAGAACACCTGAGAACAATCTCCCAACAAATAATGAATTCTTAGAGTAGTAATGCCGCACCGTCATCCAGGGGATCGTTGTCCAAAGGACATGCCATGTTTGCGAAAACAGTCTGCACCTACTGTGTCTAATGGACTGAGAATATAGACTTACTGACTGATTTGTGTTTGGGAAACTAAGGGTTTCACTGACAAAAACCTGCTCCAGATCAGGTTAGATTTAGAGTCAGTTACTATGGAAACTGACCCAGAGTTTAAGTTCCATCTGTCTGTGAAACAGGCTAGATTTAGCCCTCTGTGTCTGGGTTCAGTTACCTCCCTTTATGAAACGGAAAACTCAGGGTTTTCGTTAAACTCACTTTGTGAAACGGATCCCTGGAATGGAAATAGGTGGGTCTAACTGCAGCTGAGACAGGAGACAATCACTGCTCCTCCCCGTGGACAAATGAGGGATTGCAGCTGGTATTAACACAAACTGCAAAGGGGCGTCACACGTCAGGACTGCACTGACTATGTCATCAAGGGGGAAACATTCTCTGCACGGTCCGTGCACAGACCAGTCAGGAACCAGCCAAGGACCTGTAGAGGTTCAGTCACGGAAACACAGGAATGATCCACTGTCTCCTACTGTAGCTCAGAGAGGG